>JAUZNK010099499.1:0-11970 GCA_035046665.1 Euphysa ruthae
ATATCAGCAAAATAATGAACAACTTTTGATTGATTTCTAACGTAAACTGAATATATTATTATATATATTATAATATGCTTTTTTAAATATTTTATTTTCATCTTATAAATTTACATACCTAGACCCTGGGGTAAAGCTGATCTGGATTCTATGAATTTACTTCCATCTGACAGTCCGTTTATTATTTATTATTAATTTTTTTTTTTTTTTTTTTGAAATTGCGTGTAAAGTTATGGAATTAGAAGGGTAATTAAAAGGATTTTTTTTATTTATTTAGGGATCCAAACCCCTAAGCTAGTGAAATTCAGTTTTAAAAACACGTTTTTATTATGAAGTTTTGATTGTGTAATAAGTTATGACTCAGCCCAAAAATCAAAATGCTGTTCACTGATTTCATCAACAACGATAATGATAAAATGATGATAGATGAAAAAGTTTTAGGTTGCTCCGCATATCGCTACTTCAAAAAGCTTCTATTAATCTCGTATGAAAACTTGTGAGTAGTTCAAATAGGCAGATTCTAGCCTCTTAAATTAAGTGAAACAAGAATATTTTTAGAATTATATTCTCAATTTACAGTGTTTTAATTATATTCTTAAGGGGAAATAAGTTTCTAAAAGTTCACTAAAATGATTCAGTTTTATTTTAGCTCATTTTATTAAAATACTTCCAATAAACAAGTTCAACTTTCACTTAACTTAACTATAATCTCTTTATATATAAAACTATGCGTCTGTATGTATGTTTGTATTTTCCATTACTCCTCTGTTCTGGGGAGGGCTACTAGTCTGTTCATATTAAATTATTGTGTTGTAAATAAAACAAGAGAAATTATTTAAATTCAATATGTTTTATCCATAGTTCTGTGCACAGGAAATTTATGTATAATTTTAGTATAAATTTATGTGCTTCAGTTCTAGATTATCCTAAAAAAGTGTTGCATATCGCACATTTAGATTACTCACTTGCTGCAGAAAAAATGGCCTACGTCAAATGACGCCTAAAATGTATATACCCAAGACGCTTGGCCTCTTGTGAGCGTGAACATGTGATAATGTGAAATTGTAAAAATGTGTAAAGGTTTTGCCAAAGTTCTGTAATAAAAAAGAAGTACATCTGTCATAATCGAAATCAAAAATTGTACATTTGTCTTGGACTAAAATTAACAAAGATCCATAAAGTAATTAAATTTAACCAATATAATTTTTAATGAGAATCTGGTAACGGTGGAACGAAACGTCGTCTCAATGTTTCAAAATAAACCAATAGTTTTTTCTATTTTTTGGAGCTGCCACAAGTTGTCATGTTTTCATTATCACAACAACCATATAAAAAAAAATTATCCTGGAGAGAAGTCATCTCTTTTATTTACAGACACAGATAGTTTATATGGTGAAATATGAAGAATAAAGATTTGATTATCCACCTGAGTATCCATGCGCTTTGTTTTTATATGGAAATTTAATGATGTTAGGAAAACACATGGAAGAGCTTGTCAGCTTAAACACGAAGATGTACAGTATGAAGTTTGATGGCAAGAAAGCAAAAAAAGCGAAGAGTCTGAAAACTAACATAATGAGAAAAAAATATAACGCATGAAACATTTCTCCTTCACAATCAGTTATAAAGATTTGCAAAAATACAAGAAAAATAAACATCAATTTGAGGTTAACCTTGCAGCATATATGCTCAACTCCTTGTGAGAGTATCTGCTTCGAACATAGCATAGGACAGCACTGTTTCAAACTTATTAGGGTCTCATCAATCATGCCTACGATTGAAGTTGATTGTCAGTCTTGATGGAATTAGACCGACGTCTCGCAATTCACACCACTTGTGATGACGAATTTTCAGAGAAGAGCAGTATCGGCACAATTGCATCCGATTAATTCGATTTTTGCCTAACCAATTGCGGGAAGGACATAGAAATCACCTCCGTTTATTTTTCCTAAACCACTTGTAGCAACTTTAAGGAAGTAATATAAAAACAACTATATATCAGGAAACACAACTTGCCGACGTTCATTTATTTATGAAAAAATTTTAACCGAGCTATTCTTTTATTTAGCAACTTATTATGGACTGCTCCTGAGATTGTTGAAACTGGTGTCTCTCATCCTAACCATGTTGGCAATGGAACCATTAAAGGAGATGTTTACAGGTGAATTAATTTTTGTAGTAATAGTAAAAATGGTTGTAGTGAAAATATTATTTAAACATACTTTTTTATGAAATTTAATAAACTTGAAGGTGAATAACAATTCCGGAAAATTATTATTCGCAAATAAGAACTTTTGGAAATAGAAAATTTTCATTTGGAGATCCTTAAAAACACACCCTCCGAAATTTTTGTCAAATCGACTTGGTTTCAACTCAGTCTCTTCCGGAATATTACTTACTTACATAATTATCAATATGTAAGTGGGCAAAATAAAATCATTTTTAAAAAAAGAATATATTAAATAATTTAGAATTCTAACTGCATATTTTATTGATTCTTTCTAAATATATTAAGAATGGTTGTAGCATTTATACATTTTGAAAACAAAAAAATAGATGAAAAATTTTAATTTTCTAGTATGTCCATCATCCTTATCGAGATGTGTACACGGTGTCCTCCATATCATGAACTTGACAGTTTTCGACCTGAAAAAATTGTTCAAATGATTGGTCGCCTTATTCCCATTCCAAGTACAGTACGCACAGTTGAATGTCGAGACAGGAAAAATCATACCTTGAAAGTTTTAAGGCCTATTTTGGAAAAATCTGATTTACCTGAGGGCGATGAACAATCTATAGGATATAAAAATCTTGTCACCCAATGCTGGAACCATGATCCCAACTGTCGGCCAACTTTTGAAGATATAATGAAAAGTCTTAACGCAATCTCCCACCATCAAGGAGACCTCATGGATAATCTGATTATTCTTATGGAACATTACACAAACAGCTTAGAAGCTATTGTTGCAGAACGAACTATGGATTTAAAGGAAGAAAAGGAAAAGAGTGATTTATTGTTGACAAAAATGTTGCCACCACTGATTGCCGAAGAACTAAAATCAGGAAACAACCCTAAACCAGAGTATTTTAGCTGTGTTACTATATACTTCAGTGATGTTGTTGGATTTGGAAAGATGTGCACTGATTGTTCGCCGTATGAGGTTGTGGATTTACTGAACGAATTATATTCAGTTATGGATGACATAATCGAATCGTTTGAATGTTACAAAGTGGAAACTATATCTGATTGCTGTGAGTTAAATGTGTTATTATGTTGATATGTTTGAGGTGGCACAAAAACCTACTTTAAATGTTTTTGATCTGGTATTGTTGTGAAGTTTTTATGTTAACCTTAATTTAGGAAATGATCACAATTGTTTTTTCAGACTCTAGATACCATAAAATTTGGGTTAAATTTCTTTATTTTAATAATATTGATTTTTCAACTAAAAATTTATCAAAAAATTAAAAAAAAATTGAGATAGAATTTTTTTTTTCTTGCTCTCGTCAACTGACTAGATAGACTTACAGTACCGAATACTTCGAAAACACAGGTCGTAGTGATTATTACAAATTGACGAAATTTTAAAAGGAGTTTTGATTTGCAAAAATATGATATGACTATACCTATACCTTCCGAAAAGTAACCAAAAACATAAATATTTCAACTCATAAAGTATGATATGAATTTCTGATAAATTTCTTTATTTTGCTCAAAATTCTGTAGCATGAATAAAAATTTTTCGACCTGCTACAGTCTCAAAATGTTAAATAGTTTTTTAGATCGGCGTCTATTTTCTTTAAATACATCATCAATGAATTTTTCAGCGTATTATGCTTTGTTCTAAGCAACTTTAAATATTTAAGTTTTGGAATTTCGGATTTAGGACAGGCTTCATCCAGCAAAAAAAAAGTTATGTAAGAATGTTATATATCATGTTGAATGAAAAAATTTTCGCTATTGTTTTTCACTATTTATATAAGTGTGACACCGTTTATTTATCATGAAGTAAAATATCCAATAATATATTTATAGATATTTATTGTTACGATATTTATTTAGATATGGTTGTGTCTGGATTGCCTACACGTAATGGAGACCAGCACGCTGGTGAAATTTCAAATATGTCTCTAGAGTTGTTATCATCACTTTGTGGGATAGGATATAGACATATACCAGGTTCGCAAGTCCAGCTGCGTATTGGGATCCATTCAGGTAAAGTGAGGTTTCTTTGTTAACATTTTAGCAGGTTTTAGCTTCGCAAGGAAACTTAAATACACCAGGTGTTTAAGTTTTTAAGATAAATTTTACGGCTGGTTATAAACAATGTTTGTTTTTATTTTATTCCTAATGTAAGTAAATATTTTTGTATTCATAATTGAGCGAAATTATTTGTATGCAGCTTCAACATGAATAAGTTTTGCTTATACCAGTACTTTATTGATATAATACAAGATGGCACACCAAAAAACATTCAAACAACACAAATGCTTTATATTTATCTCTAAATGACTTTCCTCAGACTGTTCGTATGAATTCTTCAATTTTCCACCTGCCTATCGGGTTAGTAAGTTAGAAATTCGTTTTTGCATCCCCGAGTGGTTGAGGGAAGTTTACCTATATCTCCATTCTTGTTAAATAATTTCCCGTTTGAGCTTATTGGTTTCATAGTGATGAGTTCATAAAGAATTTTTTGAAAAGGAAAAGCTAAAGATTTTTGGCTTAGCACCATCAAAAGAATAGGAGATTATGACGAATCTTTCATTTTGAAGGTCGGAAATAAAACTACTAATGTGACTGATTCATATAGATGCTTAGGAGTTAAATTAGGTCAATCATGAGAATCTTACCCTGCTTCATGATAGTTTCTACATAATGACATTACTTGTGTTTATTACAGCGAATATGATTCTTTCTAACAGTTCATTTTTTAAAACTAATTTATCAACCAATGATCCAATGCTTGTTAACTTACCTGGAATTATGTCTCTGGTGATAACATCAAAAATGTTACGTGTATTAGCGACTTTTATAAAAGATCAAAAAGGGTTATGTCCGATTATCTGCTATAAATATTACCAGTTCAGTATAGTTACGTAGGAAATGATTTAGTATGATTGTAATAAAGATGTTGCTAGGAAAAAAAAATTAACCATTTCCAAACTATAAAAAGCGATTTTGGGAATAATCCATATTCGGAACTCCTGTTTTCTTCGGCTAAATACTCACACCAAGAAATACAGAATATAAAATTTTAAGTGAACACAAAAATCTCAGTAAAGTTAGCTTGATGAAAATAACAAGTTTTTACATGAATTTTATGTTCTGGAAAGTCTTAAGTTTTTTGGTTTAATGGAATTGATTTTTATTAATAACGTCTAGGTTTTGTACATGCGCAGCTGTTCTCTTAGGTAGATATTTTTTGAGGAAGAAGAATAAAATATAAGAGTTGTTAATGATATCTAGAGATAAAAAAATTAAATAATAAACTCTTATGTTTTTCTCATTCTATCTACCTTAAAATTTTAGAATGTAAATAAACCAAATTACTTTAAAGGACTTTCTTGAGATAATAGAAATATGCAAAAACCATCTGGGCTGTGGATTGAATACAATATAACACTACTGTTATATTTAGTTGGAAATTTAATTAGCGTTTTGCCTAAAAACTTTTTAAAATACACATAATATCTTTTAAAATTAAATATCTAAGATAATGAAGTAAAAAAATCACTAATATTATAAACATAAAATTAGTTTTATTATCAGATTAGTATTAGGGTTGTTAACATTATGTTAGGGTTTGTCAACAAGACTTTTCTTGGTGGGTTTTAGCTGATTTAAATTGCAAAGTGTTTTGCATTATATTTTGATAAAAATATCCTTCAGAGTTCTACTATTTCATTCAGACTAACATAGGTTTATACCGAGATGATGAAAAACACAAATGGTCAACAATTAGAAAAAAATAAAAAGGACGTTGTAAATATGTTTAAAGACCGTGGGTTGGAAGTTACTATTCGATGCAATATGAAATAGTCGATTTTCAGCTTTACCGAAAATGCTTCACTAGCAACATTTATAAAGCTGTAATCTCGTCAGACATTCCGAATTGCAAAAATAAAGCATATTTTGCTATAAGCGCAACACCATTCAAGCTTACATTCGCAAACCATACGAAAGACTTTAATCACAAAATGTATGCAAATAACTGAACTATGAAAAGAAGTCTGGGAAATCAAAGAGATATTCGATGGGAAGTTAAAAGATTTTCTCTATGTGTAAAAGAAAAACTGAGATAGTTACGTGTAATGAAGGAAAATTATTAAACAAAAAAGTGAAATATTCTTATATACAAACACCAAGATTCGATACAGATGATTGATGTCATATTTTTTATATTTTTAGGGGGCTTGAAGGAGCCATAAAGATATATAACATATATAAAATATATCTTCGTTTCAGGCATCCCACTATGTCATAATTTGTACTTTTTGAAATTTTTAAGAATTATGCTAATAATTGTCATAATTTAATAATCAAAATTGTTTCAGTGTTTTTTTCTGGTATTATGGATAAAATTAGACATAAAGTTTTTAGAGTGACAAAGTCAAAGTTATCTCAAGTAGTAATAGCGTCATAAGGTTAGGTAAATAAAAACAAGCTGAGTATTTACCTGGAGTGCTCCAGTTAATTTCTCTTGTTTATCGTAATTTTTTAGAAGTTTTGGTAGAATAATGTCAAAACGCAAAACAAAATATAACATTCAGTGGCAGAAAACATAATTGGTTACAATCTGCTTCAAATGATCAATCAAAGCTTTTTGTAAGCTTTGCACAAAAAAAATATTTTTTTCAACTGATGTCATTTCCTAAAATAAGCATCATGCTGCTACTTAACTGCGTTTATTAAGACTCGAAAGCATACAAGAACAGTCAATATTCACCAAAGATAGCGACAATGCTGTGCAACTGTCAAAATCAGCAATAATGTTGGCACCTGAAGAAAAAGTGCAACAAGCTCTAAAATATGTTGATTCAAACCAGTAATTTTCATCTGCCAATGAAGATGTTAAACGGTTTTCAATCGATATTTCCGGACTCAATAATAACTAAAGAGTACAGGCAAAATGAAACAAAAATAAAATGCTCCATACATATGGTGTACAGTATACTTCAAGCAACTTTTAGCAGAAGATATGTAAAATTGTGTGTATACTTTTATATTTGGTGAAACAACCACTCAGCAAGACAAGAAACAATATGATGGTTATGTGTAGTATTGGTCGTCAAAGCATAATTGCGTAAAACCCATTGTGGAACATTAATGGTTGATCATTGCCCAGCCAAAAAAAATTCTTGAAAAAATTTTTGAGTTTGTTGAAAAAGTACCACTCGATCTTAAATTGATGCTGTATATGGGGAGGATAGGCCCAATGTTAATATCAAATTCGAAACACTGCTACAATCATCACTCTTTCACATTTAGATATCACCATTTTATCCATTGGAACATGCGCACTCCATATTGTACATAATGCCTTTAGAGCAGGTGCTATAAGGTCGAAGTTTAATATAGACACTAACGCGTTAGAGATTAATTTTTTCTTTAAACTACTGCTCGTAGAGCAGATTATATTACAATTGAACAGTTCACAGATATAATACATCATTTGATTCAGAGGCATTCTTCAACTCAATGGATAACATTAAAGAAAGTATTTTCTCAGTTGTTAGAGCAATATGATAATCTACGCGAGTGCTTTCTCGAATTTCTAACTAATACTCCTAATTTAAAAAAACTGTTCATGAGACAGATAGGTATAAGAGAATTTCGAATTCTCTGCATTTGTAGGTTTTGTTGCAAACGATTCTGAAACTTTTCTAAACATGTTTCAATCTTTGGGTCCGAAAATTCACATATTGCTTTCGAAGACGGTTAAAGCTATTAGGACATTAATGTCTAAGTTTATCAGATCAGGTCAAAATTTCAGTATAACAAAAAAAATGGTGTTCAAGTTATTGTCAGTTAACTTTTTTAAGTTTCCAAAAAAATTTAAATCTCTTAATCAAATTGATATTGGTATCAAAGTAAAAGATTTTTTGATTACAGAGGGATTAGAAATGCCTAGTATTGAGAAAAATTTCAGATTAAACTATCATGAATACTATCAAATTGCAGTAGAACATTTACGATATAAACTTCCCTTAAAAGCACCTGTATTACAACATGCACAATGTCTAGATCCAAGAAAGCAAAGGGGTAATGGTGCACTTAACGCTGTTTCATACATGTCACTAGAAGCTTGTAGATCAGTTAAAGGTGTATTAGGTAAAATCTTCCTCAAATACACTTCTTTCGAGGAGGTTTGCGAAGATGTCATAAATACGTCGAGGAAATATCATATGGAAGTACTTCTAAGTTGAAAACACATTTTAGATGAAACTACTACAGTAAAAGGTCGCAAACAAGTATCATATTAAGGAAAGGCATTTGAGGTAGCATATGGTTGTCTGGCATTGAGGTGCTGGTTTGATCCCCCTTAGAGACCAACGATTTTCTTTACCGTAAGCTCAAATGCGAGCTTTAAGTACACCAGGACTAAACCTGTGGGCCTTTCTGGAAATATAGCTTAA
Source organism: Euphysa ruthae (assembly GCA_035046665.1). NCBI lineage: Eukaryota > Metazoa > Cnidaria > Hydrozoa > Anthoathecata > Corymorphidae > Euphysa > Euphysa ruthae. The sequence continues at coordinate 8,638 of JAUZNK010099499.1, forward strand.
GGCTAATTTTTAATACCATGAAATATTTACTATATTTAAAATCCAGTGTATCATATTTTAATACAGTATTATACATGTATCATATATAATATAGCTAAAAAGTAAAATTACGCATGAAATAGCTTTCTTGCTAAATGCACCAATCAGCAAAATCTTGGCGGGTATGCAGCTAGTCATAATAATAATAGCTGTGGTTACACTCAAAAAATCATTTCAATAGAATATATCTGCGAGTCACTCCTATGCAAAAAAATTTAGTTTACATTTATAATACAGATGGTTTTAACAAATATTTACAATATTCGTATATATTTAATTTAAGAGGTGTTAAATATTCAAATATCACAAGAAATTATTCTTCATTTTTTATAACGTATAAGAAAGTCTTTTCTTCGCTCAATTCATTTGTAGCTTTAAGTTAACTTTCGTGTGTTCTTGGAAGAGTTGCATAATAGTTTTAAGTTTCGATATTTCTATTGCTCGAAAATTCTTCTTTTTTTTTTTTTTTGATTAGACAAATCTTTTTAAGAGCTTAGATAAATTATATATAAACTATAAATAAACAAAACTCAGTTTGTTGAATTTTCTTTTGTTATTATTTTTGTTTTAAATATCATGTACGCTCTTGTTGTTGTTAGCCAGGTTAGCCCATTTTTTGAAAAAGACCAATCAAATTATATCGTATAATGTCTAATTTTGCAATAACAAAATGGATTGACAGGAAATCGCTACTTTATAACTGAAATAACAAATGGAAAGAAAACCAATTGGTTTACTTTGTTTAAATACAGGTATGAGGGGGCGTGCATAAGGCTAATATTATAAAGACTAGCTGTTTACCCTTCAAGATTTAGCTAATTGGTATATGTATGTCTATTTGCTACTATGTGTTTAACAAACATAAATTAAATTTAGCCCATATTAATTTTAAAGCCCTAATTTTCGAAAGTATTTTTAACCTATCTTTATATATCTTAGTAAAGCAACAACTACTTTAAAATATCTTTTTAATTGCCATGTTGTCATAGCTACCGCCTCACTTCTGCTTCGTCAATCTTTATAATAATAGCATTAAAATTGACTTGGATTTTAAAAATCTAGCACTGATTAAATCAGTAACTTCAATTTCACATGGTAATAATGCTCCAGAAAATGGGTTTTGGATAAACAAATTCTTACTACGTCGGATACCATTGAAGCAATATGATTAGTCAAGGACACCATCATAAGTTGCAGATCATTATTTGATATTCCAATCACAAAATCCTTATTACTGTCTGAAAAGCTAGTAAGAAATCCTTATCAAGCTGACCTTAAAATGAATTGGAAATTAATAGAAAATGAAGAAAAGTGGATTAAGGAGAAAGAAGAAAAATAATTAACTAAATAAAAGTAAAGTAATACTTGGTCAAGAAACCAGTGAAATACAAGCAGCACGGCATGCAAATTAAAGAAGGACTTTCCGTGGCAGAGGAATTAATTGAAGAAGGCAATGACGTCTTTACCCAGTGAACACAAGTAATCCCATACGACGTCTGTTTTAAGTTCATTTTGAACTACAGGATGTCTTCTTTGGACGACCAAGGACGAACGTATTCCATCTAAATTCAACAAGTTTCGTCCTTCTAAAATGGGCTTAGATGGGCGTCTAAGACGCACACTTATATGTACGTCTAGAAGTTAAAAAATGACACCCAAGCGACTAGCAAAAAACGTCTTTTAAATATTTGTACTCACTAAAACTTGGAACAAGAAAATGTCAAGATGAGAACCAATAATAATAAAATTTTTAAAAATTTTATTTTTCAACTTTTCTTTAGGACATAAAACATACAAACAAAATGTTATGTATATTAATTCTTCGAATTTTCACCTATTCGCTTAACAAGTGTGACAGATGAAGCTCTTTTCAGCAAGTAGCCCGTTAAAAAGTTTATATTCTGGATGTCGTATCCTGCCCTGCATTGAAAAATGAATTTGAACTCTTGTTAAATTAAAAAACGGTTTCCAACTATTAGTTACAACTATAGACAATTTAAGGGTACGATTGACTATGCAATAAGATTTAATTAAATGGCTAATTATATAAAAACGAGAAGAATGTTTTTTCTCAAATTGCTGTTTATAAAAACATGTAAACATCGTTCGATACTAATCTTTAATGCATTTATACAACAACATGCGAAAAAACCTTTTTTTTTCTCTTCAATCCATCTTTGCAGAACTTATTTTGGAGCTCCCATGACATAAGGGAGTCCAAAACATTCCTCATATTTCTTCTTTTGTTTTGATCGCTAACAGAGGATTTTAACTGTAGAATCTAAAATTGCTTATAAAAAATTATTAACGTTATGTGTATTGTCCTGCTAACCATATTCCACAGGTATGTTGATATGCAGATCTTAAACTTAGTTGACCGAATTTACATAAGCACCCGTACCTGTATGGGTAGTAAGAATAAAAGCTTTAGCTCCATCAAATGAATAAGGTTCTTGTGTAAAAATACAGAAATCGTTGTTAGTCCAGAAAATTTAATAAAAAAAAAATACACAAGCCGAAAATTTCAGGAAACGTCTTATGCTAGGTCCATAAAGAAATCACAAAATTCAGAGATCGGTAATCACCGTTGAGAATTTTGTTATAATTTCTACAATAAAGTCATTCAAAATTATATTGATAAAATTTAGCTTGTAAATGCAAATAATTCCTAAAAGAATATTGATTCTCTTTGTCGGTGTGAAACTTTTGTCCACCTTGTGCATACAAATAAAGTACTTTAAAGAAACTTACACACAAAAAAATTTTTTTCAATTATTAGCATCTCATCATCCTCAATTTGCTTTTGTTTGACAAACTGCATTGCGTGCTTTACGCCAAGAAGTTACTCGAAAACTATGTAAAAAAATGTTAAATTTTCAACTTCTTTTGAGTAAAAAAAGGTTTTTACCAGGCACCAGGCTACTACTTCATTTGTAAGCTTGTATATTGTATATTTTTAAGTAACATTTGGCATGACTTTTTTTTTCTTTTTTTTTCCTCCTTTTTTATGTATTTATATTCATTGTAATATAGTTTGTAAATAACTCATGTGATTCTTGGCGTTCTGAAACTTCTTTTGAAAGTGATGGTTTTGTAATGGTTTAAGCATCCTTTCTCTATACATTTTAAGATTTACCTCAGAATTTCGATTTAGAATTCTGGGTCGATACGTTGTCATAGCCAACTCTTTTGGTAAATGTTGAAAATATCTATTTTTGTGGTATGAAGTACTAATAAAGCATATTTTCCGTAGATATTTTTATTATACACAGTATAGATACATAAAATTTATAT
>JAUZNK010099510.1:0-11969 GCA_035046665.1 Euphysa ruthae
GTATATATATGTATATATATATATAGAGGGTGTTATCTTAATCTTGTAGGCGTTCAAAAGTTGTTACAGATGTGCTGATTTGAAAGGATATTTATTTAAGGGACGCCAAGGTGCTCTGATAAGTTGGTCTTGAATGGAAGAAAAATCATGAAAAATGCTTTTTATTTCTTTGAAAAAGCTTTATCAGTTTTCTAGATATTTAATTTTTAAGATTCCATGAAAAGTGTAAAACAGGCCTTATATTTTAAGATTATGACAAAGCAGCTAAATGTTTTTGAGGCTGCCAAAGTTATTTTTGAAATTTTTTTTGCTGTCAAAATATTGTTATTACAGCAGATTTAGGAGATAATTAAGGATTTTTTTTATTTAGATGCAAGCAAAAGATAACAATGAAAGTGTTGAGCCAGTTAAAGAAGTGCAAGATCCAAACACAAAAGATCATAATAAAGAAACAGGGTGCATCTTATCGTAACAAATAATAGAAACATATGAGGATGTTTGTCTGTGTTTTTGTAAAATATTTTTCATTTGAAATATCTAGTCATCACTTATTTCAAACCCTTATTGTAAATAAAGAATGATATTATTACGCCATTAAGTTATTATTTTTTTCACTTTTCATTGTCTGTGCTACTCTAAATATTTGCCCAAGTCTTTTGTAGTGCTTTTAGTCTTTGGCCTATGCTGTTTTGCCTAACTTATCACGTGACTTAATTTTATTTATATAAATATTTCAATATATCAGTTACTCTTTTTTGATTGATGCCAATCAGCATAGTTGCTGCTCTAAGTACTTCCTCTTCAGAGATGGCAATATAATGATATTAAACACTCGAGATGTAAGTTCTATAGGCTGCCTATTTTTTTTACTGGCTCTGGCTGCACTTAATGCCTATAAATTTTTAAATTGATAGTTTTGTTGCAAGAAAAAATTTTTTGGTGAATCAATGAGGAAGTTGTATGTCATTCGGTTTGTGCCAGTGATTAGACAACTCAAGAAAAGTTGTTTTTGATTTTTTTAACTCCTCTCTAACTTTCTGCCTAGTAGTGGCTTCATGCTTTGCAAGAAACTACTTATTTTAAAAAATACCCATTTTTAATCTTTAAAATATCTTTAGATAAGGTATTTATCAACTGCAATAATTTTTGTTGTTTTACATTATTTTAAATAATGATGAAATGTATTCCTTTATTCGAAATAATGAGCAGGCTGTTTCAGTTTCTTGATTTACATCAGTGAAAAATAAAAGAGTTTTCTATACTATCATACAATAGATTAAAAGATTTTGCTTCATGTTAAAGTACTATCTCCCACATTGCTTCAATCATATTGTCACCTTAAAATCATTATTAGTTAGCTATGAGCTTTTAATGACTCTATTATGAAAAAGATTGTCTATGTTTTTAAAACATAAGTTTAGGTAGATGGTAAAGGACTGTAGAGAGTAGCTTTTCATATTTTTTTTGTTTTTTTGGCTTTTTTAAAAACTTAAGGTTGCAATTATTACAGACCAAAATTTTATTGGAATAGCTTTTTCAAGCATTAATGTTTTTTGCTCAAATATTATTTTTAGGACTTGAAAATTAAATTCTTTAAGTTCTTTATTGATATTTGTTATTGTTTCTGTTGAAATTACATTTTATGATAGGCTTAATTATTTCTAATAATTTGTTCTTTCTGAAACTGTATGAAGTTACATGATAAGCATTTTGTGTGACACTTGCTCAAGTTTTTATGTTGTGTTTTATATAGTAAATACGTTAATTTGGATTTTTTTTATCAACAGCTCTTTTGGTTAAGGTTATAAAAGCAAGCTAGGGGAGACCGCTTGCCCAATAAGTGCTTGTTCTGATAAAAATCCATTTATTTAAACTTATTTTCCTTTAAAATTAAAAAAATAGTTAATCAAGGTGCTTAACATTAAACTTACTTATCCCGTTTCAAAAAATCAGATTTAATGAAACAGATTTAATGAAATTTTAATAATTTAATAAAAATTTAATAAATTATTATAATTTTTTTCTATTTTCCAAAATTCTTTTTTAGAAAAATTAATAAAAGAATAAGATAAGTTTAATGTTGATATCTAGAAAAAAGAATAGATGCTATTGATTTTATCTATGTGCAACATTTTACCAAATAGCTAATAGATAAGAAAACGAATTATATACAAAATTTGAGAAAACAAATTTTTAAAATTTAAAGTAAGCTTCTTCATGCTGATTTTAACTGTTTTTATTTCAGCTTATTTTATGAGGAGATTTAGATAAATTTACAAGCAATGCAAGGTGACTCTTTTTAAATTAAGAAATATATTGATATTTGCTGAGTTGAAATATTAAGTTTGTAGATGATGTATTATTAATTTCTTGAAAAATAAGGAACAGAAACAAAAAGATAACAGTTTGGGTGTTTGTGTCATGATATATTATTTATCATTTTATCACAAAATATAAGTTGGGTCAGCAAGGTATAAGTATGTATAAGTAAGGTCAGTTGGGCTTGCCAGGTCTTGCTATAAATTTTAGAAATCTAGAAAAAATCCTTAAGTCAGGGAATTTTCCAAACATGAATTAAGCTTTAAGGGAATATAGTATTACCTTGGTTTTCATAGCATTTAGCAACGTTTAGACTGGTCAATACCTGGATTTGAAAACATAGTGTGGTTAGGAGTCAGATGCTCTCTACTGATTGAGCTGTACGGGTATAAAAATATTTTCATAATTTAAAACATTTAAGAACTCTGCACACTTATTATATTTGTTATTTTTGCTCTGCAGTTTTTGCCAGATTTGCTTGGTTGTGACTTAAATAGAAATAATCTAAAATTTTATGATTAACTATTTTTAACTAATATTTTATTTATGTATCGTTGCTGATTTTTATATTTATTTCTTGTATCATGTATTAGCATTTCAAAAAACGTCATCTTTTCTTTTTAACCCTTTGACTCTGCTGTGTGGGATGAACTCTACAACATGCAGTGCGTTTAACCAATTTGGCATGTGTTCTAAAATTCCGATAGATTTTTTGCAGCTTATGCTCTGACCTTCAGTGACATCTCATTAGAACGATAATTGTTTGTATTTTACAGTAAATTTGCATGTGTTCAGGTGCATTGTCCAGTTTTTTTAGAAGAGAGCCTTAATAAAGTTGGAACAAAAAATTACTAAAATGTGAAAAATTAACTTTTTAGGGAATATTTGCAAATGCATAAAAAAAATGGTAGAAAGTATTCTATTAATATAATCTAAAAAATCAACTCAATTGTCTTTTTTGAATTTGATTATTCATGAATAAGTATCAATTAACTCATGCACGTCTAACACTTTTTTTTTAAAAGGTTATGTTTATACACAGTATTAAAATAATTAAGAAAAGCAACTTGGGGCGAAACTTGACAAAAATGAAAAAACAGACATCGTCTGTCATATAATATGCAACAATTGTTCATCTATCTATATAGGGAAATCATAGCAAAGTCTTAATTAACAAATTAAGGATCATTAACAGGTGACTAAGAAGGTGAATACAACAAGTAGCAAAATAACACATTGCTGGTAAAAGTATCATAATTTTTACTGGGGGGAAAACAATCATCAAAGCTGAGCATAATCTTGTATCTCTTGAAATTAAAGAATTGATTCACTTTCTACAAAACCCAAACCACTATTCAGATTTGCTGAAATTTGGTCTACTGTCATCCTTAAATGAGATCTTCCTTGATAGTCTTCATACGAATGACCAAACTTGACTTGTCCTTTACAAGTCTCCTTGGTGCAAAATTTAAAAAAAAATAAAATGAAAGTTATTTTGTTGATAAAATACCAAAAACTTTATTTTTGGCCTAAAATTACCATGATCTGAGCCATGGGGACTGGACCTGATAACATTTTCAAAATGGCTTGAATACGAAAATATTCATAAATAAAATCTTTAAGTGCTAAGCAAAATTTCAGGGAAATCAAACTATAACTATAACTAATATAACCTTAATACAAAATTTCAAAAAAACTAATGGGAAGTCACTGAGAAAGTGCATTATGGACTGACGATTGGACTGACAGAAGAATGTACATGAATGATTTTATAGGACTCCATTTGCCTCGCCAGTAGTCTGAAAATTATTAAATAAATAATTTTTTTCAAAAAGCTTCCAGTTCTAAAAATTTTTTTGATACGTCATTAAATAATACCCAAAATAATAATAAATACCAAAATAAGACCTGTTTGCTGCACATGCAAACCAATGAATTATTTAAATTACTTACTAAAGAAATATTGAACCTTGTTTATGACAAACTTTAAAATTTTATTTTAGTTAACGCATGATACCCCAATTTAACGAATAAAAAATATATTTTATTCAAACCCCTGGATTGATGTTGAACACATGATTTGGAACACTATTTAAATTGTGAAATCAAAAAAAAAATTTTTCGCTCAGGTAAATATCAGCGGTGCATGCTAATTTTGAAAAATGATGACACTTGATGAAAATGTTAATTTTGACGACAAAATACATATACTTCTCGTAATTTTTGTTATAAAATACCTATAACTCTCGTAATGTTTGTATATAATATTTATATTACAGATAATTTCTTCAACTTTACCATGCTTTTTACAGAATAAAAAAAATATTTAATATAGATCTAGGTATATTTTGACATGTACAACCCACTTTTCTGAAAAATTTCTGTTGAAAGCAAAGTTCACTTTTGCTATGTACAGGTTTGAAAAGGCTGTGATGATTACTTGCCTGGAATTTATATTGAAATTATTATATTTTATGATTGTAAAGCTTACAGAAAGGTGTATTCTAGTAAGGAAAAGGTTATCAAATTACATGAATTTCATGCAATAAATCTGAAACTATGGTTTGTTGCTGGTTTAAATAATTTATTACGACTATGTTTTGGGAGACAAACTGCCACCGTCTTCAAGAAATTTAAGATGGATTAAAAATGTTTATATAGTTTGTAAGAGGCTGAAAATTCCAGAAATGAAATAAAAAATTAAAATTAAATTAATGATTTCCTTGGCACAAGAGAAGAATTGGCCACGCTCTCTGATAATATTTGAATATTTCGAGTTGAAATTTAGGTATACGTTGATTTAAAGTATTTAAGGTAGACCGTGACGGATAGAGATTTATTCTAGTGACGTTTAACAGATGTGTTGAGGAATGTGATAAAGTTTATATGTACTTTTGTTTTTCACCTGTAAACTTTATTTTTTGATGTAGATTGTTAAAAACTTCAAAAAAAAGTCGTTTGATTATTGCAAATACATTGTTAACAAAGCAGTTTCATACAGTTTGGCTGTGTGATGAGGCGATTAAAGCATTTGGTTTCATGTGGTTGCAAATATATCTTGGCGACAAATGGCAAAATGGGACCAACACGTTGCAACTCCTTCTGTTTGCGAATAATATTTTGGTCCAGGTTTTTTTTGTCAGAAGAAAATCAATAATATCGAGAAGATGATTTGGTTGGACTGGTGTTTTGTTTTTCAAGTTTGTATTGTTTTCGAGGAGGTCCTTAATCATAAATAGAGAGTCTTTAATTGGTACATTGGTACAGAGTGAAATTAAGTCAAATGAAACTATGCATTCAGTTTCGATTTTTAACGAACAAATTGCTTTTCTTTCAGTGAAAGTTGATATACCATATACCCTAGTTTGTTTGATTTCTTCTCCTATTGGTTCACTTTAAGTTTCACACTTTCATAAGAATTTATCTTCAGTTTATTTATGTAACTAAACATCTTCCAGATTTTTAGTCTCTTTGTTCTTGCTCACTTCTATGATCATGTCTTTGCTGGAACGAGAGAGAGCAATTCCTAATTTTAATGAAATCACTTTTATTTTGAAATTCCTGGTTATTTAATTTAACCTTTCTAAACATTTACCCCAAAGTTCTTTTTCTCAATTATTTCACTGCTGGGTACAAACACAAACTTTAAAAATACTATGGCTCTAAAGTGTTAGATGTGCATGAGTTATTGATACTTTGTCATCGATAGTCAAATTCAAACAAGGCATTTGAGTTGATTTGTTTTTACATTATATTTTTAGGGTAGTTATGGTACCATTTGCTATCACGGCTACAAAGTGTTTTGGACAGAAATGTCCACATAATTTTGTTTCTCCAGAAATTGATTGTATTACGCTTTTGATTTAGTCTTGAAGGTAGAAAAAGTCATTGGTATTTATTTATTGTTGTAATTTAGCCTCAGCTTTCCATATACCATTTCAGAAGCTTGCTGTTGAGCATAGTCTGTGTAGTGACGTAATTTTGTTTTATTTTGGCTGAAGTACTTTTTCATTTTGTAAAAGGGTTGTAAACACTTGTAAAATAAAAGAAAAAAAAATGTTTTTTTTTTTTTTTAATTTTTTATCTACTTGTTCTGACTATTTGTCGCTTTTATGCAAAATTTAGAACCTTGAAAATTCGATCAATAGTTATTTATAATTTATACTTTATAGAAATCAATTTCTGATTTTGTCTCTGTAATCTGATACGGCATTGTGATTTTAAAGCTGTCTAAAGTTGTTCAAAAGCCTCTCATTTTTTTACAGTTCACTTTTGCATAGCAAAGGTCTAAATATTTTGAACTGTCCATAAGTTTCTTTTTAAAGTTATGTGATGCTTTAGTAAAAGATTTTGACAATAAGACTATTACATGAAAATAGAATGTAGGCCACTTCTTGGTATATTCAGATCTCATCGTTTTAAGCTCATTTTAATTAAAAAAATTTTTTTTTTGGCTGCTTATGACTATATACTCATTACTTAAGTTCAAAGAAAGCATTGGATCTTAATCGACCTGGAGAAGCTTTTTTTTTTGTAATTTTATTTTTGTTACTCATATAATCAATATTAATTGTTATAATAATAAATACAAATAGTCTCTACCTAACTGTTAAAAAAAAATTTTTTGAGTTATTTCTTATTTCTTAACAGAAAAGTATAGTTTAAAGAATTGTTATATTAATTGTATAAAACATTTGTTCTGTGTAAGCTTTTGATATAAAGTGTATGTATCCAGGCTGTATAATGGTTTTGTAAAGCGCTGTTAATGATTTATGCTTTTAAGTAGAACAATGATAAAGTTCTTTCTACTGGTAAACAAGGAAGGTCAGACCAGGATTTCAAAGTATTACAATAACGAAATCACTAAAGATAAGAGAACTCTGTTTGAGGCAGAAATAGTAAGAAAGTGTTTATCAAGGGGAATTGAGCAGGTTAGTAATATTTGTTTCGTTTTTACTTCTTTTTTTTTTTAAGAAAAAAGCTGTGTAAGAAACTTGGGTTGATCTTTAAATATTTCTTATTTTCAGTGAATTATTTTAAGTGAAGGTCTAATGTATTTATTTGCAAGCTACTCGGTTTTAACTGTTTTAATCCCATGCCCCAACTATTACATAAACCATACACCAATTATTACATTACACCATACCCCAATTTTTATTTGTTAGATTATAATTTTTAAGTTAAAATTTATGCTTGGCAAAAAACCTTCTGGTGGTGACCATGGGTTAGGAAACTTTTTGTTATTTGAGTTTGAAAGTTAAGAAAATTTGTTGGTGAACACTTTGGAGTAATGCAATTTTATTAGAACCAAGTATAATCACTTTGCTTTTTTTTGAACAGCTGTTTACAGTTTCTCACAGAGTTTTGAGGAATGAGTTTAATTTTCACCCTCACCACACTTGTTGGTAAGGTTTTAAACAAGCTCAGGCTTCTGCATAAGAAAAACTCATGTGGTAATCCCACAAAAAAATTCTTGTACCCTAGATGTTCCCAATTTAGTTCATTTTAGGCTAATAATTTTAATATATTTTTTTTGGAACTGAAAGTTACAATTTAATAAGTTTAATTGATTGCTTTATATATTCTTGCGGATGGAAATCATTAACTTTTTCAAGCTTTTCACAAAGAACAATATTTCTTCAAAATACAAAAGGGAAAAAGAGGTGATTATGAATCCCTTCGGCAAATATGCAAAAAGCAAATAAACAGTGTAAATTTAAATTATTATTTTTTTAAAGACAAATAAATTTTTTTGTTGATAAACTTCTTTCTTCTTCTTTGTCTGTCAACCACTTTAATTTCTGCACACTTAAACACTCAATGACCTTTTTCCGCATTAATTACCACACGTTAACAAGTTTTCCGCATTAATTACCACACGTTAATAAGTTTTCCGCATTAATTACCACACGTTAACAAGTTTTCCGCATTAATTACCACACGTTAACAAGTTTTCCACATTAATTACCACACGTTAACAAGTTTTCCACAAGTTTGTGTTAATTAATGACCGAGTTAATTTCTGGCGTGTTAAATACATACACCTGCTTATATTTCATGTAATAAGGTTAAGTTGAGAAAACAAAATGTAAAATGTAAAATAATGTATTTGTTTTTTATTAAAGACATGATCGAAATATCTTTTTAGTTATATTAACTAACAGTGGAATCTTATAATGCTTTAATTCCCTTTATTTTCATTTTTTCATGATTGCAAATTTATAAATTACTATAACATGGGTGACATTCTTTTCTCTCTATTTTGCAGTGAACTTATAAAAAATTCTACTTAAATTTGCCTTTTAGTGCTCTTTCATTGAATATGAGAATTTTACTGTGGTTTACCGAAGATATGCTTCTTTGTTCTTCCTTGTGGGCATTGACGAAGATGAAGTGAGTTTAACTATCTATCTAAATGTCTATAACATTATTTTTAACCACTACAATATAACATACAATTGCTTGTATATTTTATTTATCCTATTATCTTATTTTGCTTACAATAACTTTTAAGACAATTAAAATATCTTCTAAATCACCCACATAGATTGAAGCAGAATTCCTTTGGTCATTTTGTTAAATACCTTCCAAGAATTTTATTGATTTAGACACCCTTTGATAAATTTTCCAATAATTTGGTTGGTAATATTTTGGACTCTTTACACATAAATGTTAAATCAAAGTATCTTTCTGTAAAGAGTTTCCTCAATTAACTGAAATAAAAAGCTGTCTTTTGTTTCTTTACTAAATACTAAATCATGTTTTTTTTAGTTTTCATATTTGTCAAAAAAAAAATTTTTTTTATTGATGTTGAAAAAAAGGTTTTCTGATAAATCAAATTTTCTTATTTTATTTAGCCTCATAATTATTATAAATTATAATTGTCATAATTATAAACTCCATTTTTGATAAGGTAAATATAGCATATCTATAATTATCTTTTACATTAACTACACCGACGTTAATCTATACTTTTTTCATTTTAGAATGAACTTGGTGTTTTTGAGTTAATACATAACTTTGTCCAGACTCTTGATAGATACTTGAAAGAAAGCATTCAAAAAAGTGTTGTAAGTAATCGTTTAAGGCTTTTAGCTGTTAGTTCTAGGTAAAGTTAGAGGGCTATAGGTACAATCTTTTTGATTTAAATCCTTTTCTTTTCTTTTTTTCCAGACCCAAAAATTATTTCTTTTTTTGCCTAAATAATTTTTGTTTTGTTAAAATCTGTTCATTAATGATATTTTGAAGAGGTCAGAATCTTTTGTCCTTTTGTTTTCGGGAAAATTTGAATAGACTGGTTTTATAACTATCAATTTATAGTTGCTCTAATTCCTCTGTAAAAGTTTTCCACTAAATTTGATTAATTCATTCAGTTTTAATCTGGCCTCACAAACCGGTATACCGCGGCCAAAATGAACCTTAATAAAAACTTGATTTAAGAAATATGTTATCTGGTCCAAATATCCTATAATATGTCCTATAATATTATAAAATATCTTGAGAATCGTTAAAGATTATTTGAAAAAGAATTTTCAGATTTTTCTGGCTCTTTTAAATGAAATCATTTTGTTTTTATTGTGAACAGTCCTTTTGATGATATAAAATTTCAATTTAAGATTGCTTTCATTAATTCCGTCAACACAAGAGTTTATAATCAGCAAACTTAAATTAAACGTAGAAATCATTTTTGTATTATTTTAAATTCTTCTTTTTATTTTAGAGTGAGCTTGATGTATCTTTTCTTCTTGATGATGTGGTTATATCAAAAATGATAAAATTTGGGTTTAAAAAATTAAATCTGATCTTATATATGTTTTCACATTAAAAAAATCGTTGTGTAGTATCTTTATTCATAAAGGAAGGTTTTTTTTTTAATAAGCTGTTTCCTGTAAGGCTTGAGGCCACTACTAGGCAGGAAGCTAAAAAGGGGTTAAAAATCCTAACTTACTGCACCAAAGTGCTACTAATACACTGCTTGGGAGATATCCGGATTTAAACCCATGATCTTGTGGTTGGGAGTCAGATGCTCTACCGACTGAGCTATCCGGGTACAAGGTATTTTTTTCCCTCCCAAAGGCTCTTATCGATACTCCCAAATTTAAGTTAAATTTAAAAGTTTTTTTATTTGAATTAGTAAATTTTGTGTAAAAATCATATTTAGAGCCAAATTCAAGCTGGAAGTTGCTTGTTTAATTTTATTGTAAAACCTGCTATGGATGCCTATTGCTGATTCTGTATAATGTTGGGTATTTAGCAAGCCATTTTTAACCAATCAGATCTTTTTTCAAAATTGGGGTGTAGTTTGTAAAGCGGCCAATTAATACCAAATTATTTTTTTCCCAAAGCTAAATATTGTTTTTTAAATACCCTTTTTATTCTCTTTTTTTTTTTTTATTATTATTCATGTATAAATTTCTCTATGTTGCCTATTAATGATCCCTTTATCAGTTTTATGGCTATATTTCCCATTTGTTGGAATTTATGCAGATTGAATGATTCTAAGAATCTTTTTCAAATCAAGTAACCATAAAGGGCTTATTTGATCTTAATATTGAACTGCCAACAGTTCCCTAGCAGTGTGCTCTTAAAAATCTTGGTTTTTATTAAACCTTCATCAAAGTTATAAATTTTTTTAGCAATTTTTCAAAATTAACTCTGAATTTTATTAAGATTTTGTATGAGCATACATACACTTACCCACACACAAATACTAATTGATACAGGATTCTTTTATCTCTGCACAGATGCGAATGTTTTGCATTATCAGTTACTTTGAAAAATATGTGTGTCGGAAACTTCTTTTTGATATTTTATATCCTGGTTATTTACATATTCGGAGATCAATTAGCATAACAGGAGAGCGCTTTATTAACAACAATTTATACATTTCAAGTCCTAGCCACTGAGCAAAGAAGACGGCAAAATAATAACTCATGTTTTATTTAATTTAAAATAGCCTTTTTGTTTTGTAATACAACTATATTTTAGTTCCCTAATTTTAGTCTCCTGTATTTTTTTTTCATATAGCAGCATTAATGACCTGCTTCTGGAATAAGCCACTCTTTAGTAATACAATAAATGAAATATAGAAAATTAATGAAGCTCTCCTTGGGGAGCACGTTTTCTAAATATGAAGTTCATTCTACTATATTTACAGGATTTTGCTCTTTTGTTTAAAGTATTTGAATGATCACAATCCACCAAGTAATTTAATTAATTTGTCAGTAATAAGATAATATTTGAAATAACAAACTTTTCAAATTTAAAGAAAATAAAAATGTTTAATTAAAATTTCGTTGACAGATATTTTAGATCATGCTTAATATTGAAATTGTCCATATCATCTTAAGTGAGGTGATATGCAACGGGAATATCATCGAAACAAATCAAGAACGAATTCTGGCTCCTCTTAGAGCTATGGATAAACTCACTTGAGAAAAAAATGAGCAAATGCAGTTTATATATTTTTGAGATTTTGGTAACTTGTGATAAGCTGTTTATGGTTGGTTCATTTATCCATCAAAAGTCTTTTATAAAATTTTCATTTGGGTTTATTATACTTGAACACTTCAACTTCTGCCAAAATAAAAAGTTGATTTATACCATAACCATGGTGGTTGTTATACCATAACCATGGTGATTGTTATACC
>JAUZNK010099521.1:0-11969 GCA_035046665.1 Euphysa ruthae
TGCCTCTGCTTAAGTTGAATAAAGATCGTTTTCAGCAAAACAAATAAATGCCATTTTAAAATCCTCATTCAGTTTGTTTTTAATTAAAACTTTTTGTAAAAAAAAATATAGAAAATAGTATTATTTGCAAAAATGACAATGTTCTTAAAGAAATTCTTTAAGGTTGTTAAAATCTCAAGAATAACAAAGGTCTTATCATTGAAGTCTAATTACACTTAGAAATTTCATCATTAATACAAACCAAATAGCTGTAAAATCATTTTATTTTTACAGTATAAAAATAACTTTTGAAATAAAACTACATGACCATTATCAAATGCATTAGATGAGTTAATAAAAACTAAACCAACTAAGTTATCTACATTTATTTCTTTATCAATGTCACGGCTGTTATTTCGGTTAAACAATATTTTTGGTATCCGAACAGATTTTACATATTAAGCAGTTTTTCTTGAAAACAGATTCTCTAGAATCTTTGAAAGTACAAATAGAACAGAATCTGGTTGATAGATATTACCTTTACTTGAAAAAACCTAATCTTTAACAGCTTCCATGTGTATGGTACAACATTGGGAGAAATAAAATGGTTTTGCTATTAATTTTCATCTAACAGAATCTACTACATTTTCAAAACAAAAGATAGTATGAAAATTTACATTTGAGCAAATGGAAAATTTGGCTTATTAAATACTAGGTTTTTCAATTGTTCAAACATTATCGAAAAAAAATCTTTTTTGATTTATAAAAATTAATAAGTTTTACCATGATGTAAAATTTCAAATAAATATCTATAATTATTTAATGAACTCTTGAGAGGGATTTTGAAACCCCAACCCACTATTTAAAAATAAGGCCAAAGACATCAGTAATAGGGTGATTACTCAAATATCATTTGGTCACTTGTGAAAAATACCAATTTTAAATATCAATAACAGATAAAATCTACTGAAAAGGATTCCTAAACTAAGCTTTCTCATTAAAAATTAAACTTAAATTTTAAATTAGAAGTATAGACTCAACAAATTAAAGTAACTTTTAACCCTCTCCCTTGTTAATTCTATTTTTCCCCTCCTGGAGTCTTTATTTTACAGACAAACCATAAATAATATGAGGCTGAAAATTTGAGACTTTTCCTGCAATCTATCTGGGTCTTATCTGAAGCAAGGATTTAGTGACTAATGAACTCCCAGGAATTAACAATAAAATATCGCATTTTGCAATTTCTTAAAATAATTTAAAAATTTTGTTTGCAGACCAAATTTTACAGTCTTCTGGGTATGAATTTATTTAGAATCATTAGAAATGAATTTTCTAATTTTTCAGCAAAATCAATATTTGGAGAAATTTATAAATGCAACTAAAACCAGCCATAAGAAATTGAACATTTCAATCTTTTATGTTGATCATTTTTAGCACAAAACTCCCACAAATTATAGATATTTATGACTTTGAGAGAATATTATTTTGTTTCTGTATTTCGTTTTTCTATGAGTGAGGCTTATAAAACTAAAAAAAAAATTTGTATTTGTGATCATTCTGTCGCAGCCACATTGCATGTGACACTAAATTACATTGCATTAGCTAAAATTTTTCTTATCACGCAAATATAGTCAACTATATTTGCGTGATAGTTGAAGGTAATTGTTTTTGGTGCAGAAAATAGCAGCATAATATTTATAACTTCAGCTTTTTATGAAGCCACACCACATCCATATTCTATCAAAAGCACACAATGTTACCAGTTTAATTTGTGTAGTGATTCTTTTAACCGGGTAGGTCTGGGCTGATTCTTAAAATTGATTTTATTTTAGGAAACCAAATGTACACTAAAACTTAATAGTTAAGAGTATATAATTTGGTATTTATATATTCCTGTGTAGAGAATTACATAAGAAATACAGTTATTGTTGTAAATTTCACATATCATATCCTTTCGATCAAAATTCAAAATAGTAAACATTGATTTATAATAAACAAACCAAAACCAGTAAGAGAGTTTTGAATTCTTTTTTAAGTAAACAAAAATTGATGAGCAAAATTATTTTGCATCTATTGCTTTCTAACAAACATCATCAAATGTATATTTTTTAAACTAACTTAGCACCATTCCATTTCTGAGGAGTCTAATTTAACACACATTAAAAACCAAACTGCAGTCTTCCTTCAAAAAAAGTAATGCAATTTTTATCTTAAAATAACTCCTTGGACACCAATTAATTTGAGAGAAGGGATTACTCAAATTAAAAAAAAAAAACTTTAATTTATAAAAATACCTCAGATAGACAGTAATTCATAATACCATTACCAGGTATTCAGAGTTCGATTTCAATTACTACCTTATAAATATTTAAATATTTAATAACTAAATAATAATAATAAAGCTATTAATAAATGATATCTTAAAGAAACAACTACTGGTGGTACCAATCCTAAATAATTATACAAAACATACTTATAAATTTCAAATGAGCTAAGGTTCATTACTGGAAAATAATTTAAAATGAACACAAAAAATAGCTTACAACATGTGTTACATTCTTTGTTAACTTCTCAGAAATCTAAAAATAATTAACATACATTAATAAATTCCGACCTATACCTAGTGTTAAATTACAGAGACTTACTTACAATAACATTTCAGTCTGTAAGAGATAGGCTTATAGATATTGTTTTTAGCACATAGTCACACACTGAAATTTGTAGAAGATGGTTCTAGTAAACGATTATTTATCAGAAAAAAATATTCACAATTATGCAAAAAAAAATTGCACTAAAAATTAAACAAAAATCTAAAAAATTAGAAAACCTTTTTTTATGTGCGTATATTTTGAATGAAAATTCAACAAAAATAAATGTTTAAAGGCGCAGACTTAATTAAATCTTTCAATGAATGAAATTTCTGGAAACAACTGTAAAATGCTATATTAATATTTAATGAAAATTGTTTGTGAAATATTTATTTTTTGGTTAATGATTAAATTTTTTTTTAAGTCCGATATTTGCTATACTGATAGCAATTGACAATTTTCAAGTTGATAAAAGTTCATTATATTAGAATAAAGCTACATCAAAATACAGATTATGAAGAAATAATAAAGCCATTTTATTAAAATTTCTGCGGTTTTGATAGGACTGTTGGTTTATAAATAATTAATTATTTATTTTGAATTGAAGTAAACCTAGTATTTTCTAGGAAACAAAGTAAATTATAGACAAAATGAATTGTTTATATAATTTTCAATAAAATATCATTTTTAAAAATTTAAGTATTAATTTCTCAGTCATCCATAATTATTTTTCTAAATAAGAAGACTCAGGGATTTGTTTTTAGCACGAGTTTTATTACACTCCTTAGCACAAAAAGTCGTACAAAAAGTCTATTTTAACTTTCAAGAAAAATAGCAAATTTTTAGTCCTGATGTTACCAATTTAAACTTATTCCTCAACAAAAACATAATATAAACTATTCACTAAACACAATTTTATTTAGTCAAGACCTGAAATGCAGAACACTATAATAGACCTATTTTTTTATTCTATTTTAGAAATCAACTGAACCACATTTGTTCACCTGACATGATGTCAGACAAAAATAAATTTCACTCAGAAAAGCTAAAATTTCTAACGGACATTATTCAATGGCAAATAATAACTTGTAGCCCTGTTTAAAAATTACAACTTTCAGCAGCATGCAAAACTTCAAAAGTAAGTGAAGAACGATTCTGATAAAGCTTCAAAAATATTGTTTTTAGGCATAAAAATGACCTTGTCTTGGGTACCGGAATGATTGACAATTAACAATTCATTAGAATTAATATTTGCTTTAATAATAATTAATACAAACTTTCAGCATAATCAGAGAATAAATTTTTAAAAAAGTAAAAAAAAAAAAACACTGGTATTTCTTGTTTTCAAGTCACAATATAAAGGGCCCAAAAAATGAATTTTTGGCAGGTGGTCATGTGGGTTAATTTCAAGAAAATTTTGAAGATGTTAGTTTTAAACCTAAAATGACCGTATTTGAGTATAACTGGGCTCATTACTAAAAAACGAGAATCTTTTTCAAAAACCTATCCAAAAATACTGGTAAAATGAATTAATCTACCATGGCACCCAATCTTTCCAGTTCTTTACAAACAGCTTTTGATCGGTTTTCATGCTCAGCCCTTACATCAACAAAAGCAATAATATCTAAAAAACAATAAAAACAACATCTCAAATTAAAGTTGCATAAACTGGAACTTAATGGTCTATGGTCTATAACTAAAAGAGTTTCTTTTTATAAAAAAAAACAAGTGTGAAAATTCTTAAGGTAATTTATCAAATTGACCAAAAACCACTGCACGTGTGCTTTATTGCGTCAAATAAGCAGTGATCAATTAAAATAACCTGGTAAATCAATTTAGCAAAATGGTCTGTTTTTAGCAACTGGCCCTGACAAAAATTTATTATTGTTTATTAACATCTACTTTTGCTGTAAAAGTACATGTTAAAATGTGTAGCAGCTGGGCCTAATTATTAGATGAAGTGTTTGATGAAGCAAAGTTTTTACAACTTGATATCTTAATGTCAACCTATTTATAACAATATAACAGCTTTGTGATTCTATTATGGATCCACACACTAGAAGACTCGCCACCACGGCTAATGACAATTTTCTAAGTGAACTTTCCGCGTCAGACACCAAACTATATTTTATAATAAAATTCCACAACAATAAAAAATATAGACATTTCAGGAAGTCTTGATTACATATAAAAATAGAAACGATGTCTCAAATTGGTAAACAAATGATTGTATAGCTATTTTGTTGATGAGTAAGTTTTTGGCTGATATCACTTTTACAATTATATTAAACATACGCCCTAAAACCCCTAAATTAATAAACATATTATTTATTTACCTGTTTTAGGGAGCTTTAGAACAAAATGAATTTTGCTGAAATTTATATTCTTCAACTAAATTTTTATGTTTAACACCTCATTGAAGGCCCATAAAAAAGACTATTATAAATTTCTTTTAAATAATTTAATCTTAATTTTTTTTAAATAATGAATGCAATTTCGGGGTTTGAGGTCAAAAGAGTAAGCTTTGCTGTTGGGTTCATACAGCCTTTGTAAAGAAAAATTCCCTAATTTTTCCTAAAATTCCTGTTTTTCCCTGATTAATTGGGTGAAAGTGTATATGTTTCTCCTTGATTGTTCCTAAAATATGTTTTTACCTGATTGAGATCGCAAAGGGAAACAGCTAAACAATAAAGGCAAAGTTATAATATACATTATCTTTTTTAGCTTACAATAAACCCAATTTTTAATATAATAAAATCTACATAAAAAGACCAAATAAATCAACAAACAAGTGAGTAAAGAAAAAACAAATTTAAAACAAATTTATCAACAACATGAACTTAGTCCATTTAAAGGGCAACGACATCAAACAAGAACCATTGCGAATGATCGAATTTTAAATCAGAGTAGAAAGTATTATCAAAACAATATTAAAATAAAAGAAAACAAAAATTTCAACAAATAAAAGATGCTTTTTTAAATAAAACTTTCTCTTCCTTATATTATCTAAAAATATACATTATATAATATTAATATTTAAAAAAGTATAATATATAATAAATATAGTATGATTATCCTACAAGTAAATATTCAAAATAAGAAAGCACTAGTAAACCTAACCATCTATTCAAACTAAACTAAAAAAACTGTTAATTTGTCTAAAAGCCGAGCTGTTTTTAGCACGTTTTAATTAATATGGCAGAAAATTCTAATCTATAAAATAAATACGGTAAATGTTTAACAAAATAACAAAGCTTTATTTTATTTGTGTACATGAAAACTACAGAGAATATCACCTTTGTCAAAAAAATGGATGACAAACAGAAAAAGTCATCTATTATGATTCTGTAAAAACACAGTAAACAAATTACTTATGAAACAAGCAAAGCATCAAAAAAAGAGAATGGATGAAGGAAAAAAATTTACTGAAAAGCTTTAGAAATACCTAATGTAAACCTATTGCTTCGTTGTGAAAATTGCTGACACTCACTTGGGTTGCCAGTTCTTTTTTCAAAATAGACAAGAGTTCTTGTTTTGCTTCGAATCCAACATCAACCTCTTCCTTTTTGTATGATTTTTTACATTGCGAAGGTCAGTTTTGAGAAGCTCCTTACATTCATCTTTGCATTTGTCAATAATCTCAGATTTGTACAAACTCTGTAAGTCTTCATACAGAAAAGAAGTCAATGGCTTCTGTCAATCGTATATGGTAAGGTAAAACATAAGGCGACCAGCAATGAAATTAAAGTATTTCAACTTTGCCACAGTAAGAAGATCCTTCACTGCATTCTTTAAAACTTCAAAACTTTTGCATTTTGGTTGTTTATATGTAGGAAGAGTCATCCAATGATTAACAATCATTTTTATTGGTGGCCATATTTCAACATTTCAATGACTTACTTTTTGATCTTCAACCCAATTAAAAATTATATAAGCTATATGTTACCCAATTGCATGCAAACACTGAGTGATAGTGATAGAGAGACTGTGCACAAGACGCGTATGAAAATATTAGTACCAAAAAGTTTTTTTTTTTAAATCATCTTCTAACATAAATATAAGTGACTAGAAACATATATCTACTCAATACTCTTTTAAACAATTATTATGTTTTTTATTCTGCAATGAGCCGTTAACTTGTTTGATTGTTAATCCTAAAACATACTGAAATATTCCCTTATTCTACAATTATTAATTTAAAACTTCTGTATTATACTTTTTAAAATAAGATTTTGTAAAACAAAGTGAGATGAGAATTTAAATTAAAGAAACCTGGTTCTATAGAATGGCAGTGGAAACTTGGTTCATCCAGTGATATTGATAAAATCATCCCATTTAGCTGATGAATCTTTTAATATCTGGTAAGATGTTGTCAACAACTCTTTCATTTTCCACCCACTTTCTTCAGCACGAGTTTTGAACGCACCATGAACAATATAAAAATTACAGCTGCCAAAGTCTATCAACCCAGGAGTTCCAAGTTTGTTTCTCTGTTCTTTAAAATTTTGTAACAGTTTTAAGTTGACATTAGGTCCATCCATTTAAAGCTGTACCAATTTTTTTAGTTTCAAAACTATTAAGACCTTCCTTGATGGAGTCTAATAGATCTTGGTGAGCAGTATGACCTAAAAACTTGGAGTCCCAATATTTATCTTCAACTTGGTTCATTTCATTATTCCAGAATATAATACAGATTTTCATTTTGCATGTCTGGGTTACATCACTCAAAGATTCATCGAAAAATACAACAAACCATTTAGCATTTATGACTTGATGAGCAATACCATGATTTATAACATACTATAATTTATTGGGCCCCAACTGAATTTTCTCTGCAACTTTGCTGTCTGGAAACATAGTTTTAAAAATTTATACAATATCTTTTCCTGAATTATCACTTGATCCGATATACACATGTTTCATTGTCCACATCATTTCAGCTTTTTGACGAACTGAGCCTTGAAAACTAGTATCGATTATTTTTGAATTAGATGCTACGGTAGAGGGCACATTCAATGTTGCAGGTAACAGAGTTAAGTTAACCTATTCTAGACTTTCATCTGTTTCTTTTGTAATTTACTGAGGGTTTTTAGGCACAAAAAACTGTTTTAGTTGCATATGTTTTTCTAATCGTTGTTTGTGCCTCTTGCCAGCTCCGTGACTATGCAAAACTGTTTTCCCCATGTTTGACAGAAGTATATCAGATTTACAAAGTTGTAAAATACACGTGTACAATATTTTTGTAAAAAGATAAGGAATAATATTTTTATAACACTTTACTCTTAAATCAAAAAAACAAGCTCTAAGAGACTAATGGAATCCTGGAATTTCCTTAATCAAATACAATATGATCACATTTTTTATTTGAATGCTATCATAAAAATCTTTCAAAAAGAGACGAGCAAGGCTTTATCCCATTAATAAGCAAATACAATATTTCATAATGATATTTCCCAAGATGAATAATACAAATTTTCTACCTAGACATGTTTAAACCATTACCTAAAATGAACTTGCCAATTATCTAAATTCACTGAATATGCACATAAATCACTTTTAATAGTCATATCTGTCAAAAGAAGCTCTCTTATGGTCTTACTTAACGCAAAACTTTAAAAAAATTAATGAAAAGTTTTAGAGAAAATTTCAAAAAGCCAACTTTGGTAAAAAAAAACATATCTGGGCCCAGTATCAAAATAGAAGGGTCTTTGAAATGTAACATATGGGTAAAAAAAACCCTGTATGGCTCTAACCCCATGCCACACTTCAAAAAAATACAATATTTTTAAAAAACTTCAATTTTATTCGAAAAAATATATTTAGGCCCAAAACTAAAAAAGAAGAAAGAAAACTCTTACTTTTTGTATTAGGTCCAAATATGGTCCTTTTTTGTACAAAAAATAGCGTTTTTGACATTGTTTTAGCCATAACTCACCTGTTAAAATCTCATTTAAGAAAATTTTTAGATAATGGTTAAACATGACTCAGAAAAAAATTATTTATCGTGATAAATTATAATTAATTACTTAAATAAAATAAAATGATATGTCCATTATCATTATATAACACTTTTGATGTCTTGCAGATAATAAAACACAACTGGATAGTAATCCAAATATTCCCAAACCTTGAATCATTAGAGTGGAATGAAATACTTTTTCTCTCTCATCTTTTTGAGGAATCAAAATTAGAAGAAAAAATTTGATTAAACACATTCCTGGGTCCATTAGTCACTTAAGCTTGTTGTTTGTCATGTTCAACTTCTTTTTTCTTTTTCTTTTTTTTTTTAACTAATGGCAGATCATCGAAAATTGAACTTATTTAAAGATGACCACCCACAGCAGGGCTCGAACATGAGGCTTAGTGCATGTAAAGCTGTACCACTGCTGATAAATATCGAAAACAGGCACTCCTGTCTCAGCTAATAATAGTAAAAACTTTTTTTTTTAACTTTCAATTCAAATTGGGTAGAGAAGGAAGGGGTGTTGATATGCAACAGTTTACAACTTTTTTACACAGATTTTGCCTTCCCCAAAGTTTAGGAAGTTTAAAGTACTTTGGCAAATGCTTCATTTTTCTTTTATATGATTTTTTTTTATTGTGTTCGATTATGAACATTTTAATTCTGAAGAAGATCTGAATTATCTTATCATCAAATCTGGCAGTGGCTCAAATTAAAGCTCCCGTTTGTGCTACAGCAACAATCGATAACGAAATTTTTTTGTTTTCACTGCTCTAAAGTAGATTTGAGCCCACAACATTTTCCATTACAATGCACCATTATATCATTATATCAAACAGAATTGTAATAAAACTTTACAAATAAGCATGCCAGGCTTTAGGCAAGCCCAAGTCTAGGATTACCCTAATAAACACTATACACAACCAACCTGATTAATATAAACCTTAAATTTTCCTATCGTAATTGCAAGATAGAAAACATTTAGTTTATTATATAGTCAAGATTGTCTTGACAGTGTAACAGTGTTTATATTTAGTTTCTTACCACTCGTTTCATAAGGCAGCTTTTAAAAAAAATGGCTGTTCGACAAAATTATCTTAAAGACTTCAAACACATACACAAATATCATTTTTAAATTTGATTTTAAGAACAATTTATAGGCATATAGGCATTATCTAATTGTCTTCTTTTTCACCTGTTGCATTTTAAAAAGCCATAAAAACGTAGTAACAAAAACAAGAGACAAAATAGGTCTTACACAAACTGAAAAAGATACTGGTTGACATTACACTTAAAGGAGTCACGATCATAATCCGCAGGAATGTAATCAGATGGCAGGGAGTTCCACAAGCGAGCAGTGTGTGAAAAAAGCTTGATGAAAAACGGTTTTGTGAAATTTAGGGATCTGTACCCTGAAAGGATGAGTAGACATCAGAAGAACAGAAATCAATGTGTTAATTTTTTCAAATCACCAGAACAGTGTCCAAGGAAATGTTTATAGAACTGTGACAATGAGGCTACATTTCTGCGATGGGAAAATGATTGAAGATTCAAAAAGAGCATCCTTAATAAAATCAGTTGATTGCATCATTGCACAATATTGTCCTCAGATTCTAAAGATGTACAATAGAAGGATGCATTTGCTTTAACTAGTCATGGTGTTCGTGATACTGAAGCTATATTGAATCATTTCATGGCAAGTTTAGATATATTAACTTTATTTAGGTTAAAACTGAAGAAATAAATTATAAATATAAATAGCATCTGAAAAAATAGCTTATAAATAGAAACAAAGTAAACAGAAATAAACAAAAAGTAGACAAGTTACTTTTTGTGTCTGTGTGTGTGTTTTGTAAACAAAATTGAACAGTAAAAAATATATTATACTATGCTATATTTTTTTTAAAAAATAAAAATGCCAAGAAATCTAACCTTAATTACACAAAGTATATTTTCAAAAAACTACCCCTTAAAAACTAAAATTGTTCTTTCCAGTTAAAGTCCTAATTTTTTTAAAAAATAGACTAAACTTTTTAGAAATGCTATTAAGTGAGATATTGTTTGGTTGAAAAACACGATTTAAAATTCAATTTTGCTTTGAAGATTTTTTTGAGCTTGATAGCAACAGAATTTGAGTTGAATTTAAGGGTATACTTATTTGAGTTTCATAAAAATGTTTACTATTAAACTAAATTCATACAGAGCCAGTACACAGACCATAATATGATTTTGTAGCTGTTAAGGGGTATGTGTTTTAAGGGGTATCTTATGGTAATAACAAGTTAAAAAAAGGAATGAATTGATAAAAATCAAAAATCATAGAAAACATGGCACGGTTGTTGCGCCTCGTGACCAAGCAGGAAAGTCCCTTAGTCACATAGCTGACCACCTGAAGATGACTGTAGATTTTTGGCATAATCATCATCAGGATAAATACTCTAGGGCACACCCCTGCCCTCAGGAAAGGAAAACGCTGATGGAAATGTACCATAACGAAAAGAAATGATGCTTTGTTGCTATGAAACAGCATTAAAAAACCCTAAAAAGAACAACAAAGAGTTGAATACTGATTTAAGGGATTCAGGGGTAAAATTTGAAGTATTGCATTGTAACTCAACCAACAAAAATCTAAATAACCTAAAATTAAAAGATGCCAAAAAAATTTTAAGAAAGTTCTATTCATCAGAGAAAACTTAGCACAAAATGTAAAATACCAAATGTAAAAAATTTAAGTTATACTAGCTATAGTTAGAAAATATACCACATGTTTGAAAAAGGTCCAGACTCTGGTTTATCAAACCTGTTCTGAAAAAAAATTCACTAAATTTACTCTAGCACTTTTATTTTATAAAATTTTCTCTTCAACCCACAGATCGAGGTTTCTTCGGAAGCTTTAAAAAGACTTTCCAAAATATTTGCTCGGAATTTCCAGCTGAGCACCCTGGAGCATCCATTACCAAAGGAACATTTGCAAATCTTTGCAAAAGCTTTTGACAAAACTTGTCGCAGCGATTTAGTGAAAAGATCTTTTCCTTGTACTGGTGTATGGCTAATACTTTGTATGGTAATCGATAAAAGTATTGTTGCTCAAGAACAAGTTTATAAAGATATAGATTTTTTTATAGCCTTAGGTTCAAAAATTTCCATCGAAAATAAATTAGATGTACCTGATTCATCGTCTCCACCACCTAAATTATTATTTGCTAGCAATTCACTATCTGCTATTGAAGAATCAATACCGTTTGTATATAAAACTATGATTGTAAAAGTGATAAATTTAAATATAATATATAGTACCACATTAAAAATTGCTGGTGGTACCACACAAGGTAAAATCTAAAAGAGACTATCAAATGCTTGGCTTCAACGATTTTTTTTGTTTGCTTTTTGAAGACAACTACGAGGACAGGCTAAAAAATTGCCAAACCTAGAATTCTTCT
>JAUZNK010099532.1:0-11968 GCA_035046665.1 Euphysa ruthae
AATATAGCAAATACGTAAAACCCAAATCCAGCAATCATGCTCAAATCAATAAGAAGCAATGGAAGAATAACCAAAGCTGTAAAAAGAATATTATCAGAAAATATTGTATTGATAATTTGATAGAACCATAAACCTATCATTGATTCATAAGCTAATGTTAAAAACCTTTATATTGAGTTTGGGTCGGATTATTCTAATAAAACCTCGTATATTGAAAAGCTGAATTTAATTCCTGTGAGGAAAAGTTATTAAAAATTGAAAAATAGTCTAGCTGCAATGCTAGTTCAAAAAAAAACTGATTCAATCCAACCAAAACAAACAAATTGAAGTAAAAAGGCAATAAATCCGTATAATCGTAAACTATTAATTTTGAGTTCAATTTGCATGAATTCTGTGACGAATATAAAAAACTTTATGGTAGTATTAATTTCAGATGGTTATCACTTTACTATGAGAAGAAAATACTCCACTTACGTAAGAATAAATATTTCTTCATCTTTACAAATTTCATATCGTATAGAGGAGCTATAACACCTTCAAGTGTGCCAAATTCGGAATCTATACCAAGTAGGATCAACATGGAAAAGAAAAGCACAGCCCAGAGTGGTGATACATCCATCATAACCATGACGTCAGAAAAAGTAACAAACGCCAATCCAAAACCTTGTCCACCCTAGAAATGCAAAGTAAATCAAGGAAAAAAGATTTTGATGTATAGTGATAGAATATATCTTGTGTCAGAAATACTGTATAGATAAGCACTCTTCTTCTATGATTATCGGGTGGCATTTTGGTTCACCTACGGATAACTCCGTCACCAAAAAAATATGATTTTTACGAAAAATGGTTGTCTTTCTCTTTATATTATAAACTTTTAAAAAAATCATGAGATAACAAAAGAAGAAATATAAAAATCAATTTCCTTATACTATCAGGTTTAAACAGCTCATTGTTTTCTTTTCTTTTTTAACTTTTTATAGTTTTAATTTTTGATAACGATTATATAACTTTTTTTACCGGAGCTCTAACACGCACGAAATAATGGCCTCAAAACCACTACATATCAAAGAAAATGAATTTATGACCAATCATACGAAATTTTACGTCAAATCTACGTTAAAATTTCGTCAAATCATGTATTATACGTGTATTAGATACTATTTATGGGAAAATAGCAGGGTTTGAAATAAGAGTATCAACTATAAATGTTCCTTAAGAAAATCTCTTGGGACTTAATGTTTTTTTTGAAATAACGTAACTTCAATTTCATCAGAATTCGGAATAGTGGACGCTTATATATCATTTGTGTATACCGAACAAAACAGCGATTATGACAAGGCGGTGTATTACCGTCCTTATTATTGTCTTTATTTGAAAGTAATAAGAACTATTTTGCAAAGAGAAAAAAATATTTGTATATTCTACTTTCACATGGAGTATGTCCATGTGAAGGTTAATACCGTCTAAAAATGTTTATCTAGAATCTCTTCCACTAGCGCTTCCCTTTATTTTAATTTACATAGCAAAGAATAAATTTTACTTTACTTTCTTGAATTTAAATATAAGCAGACCTCTGTGGCTGGTATTCCAGTAATATGCTCTCTGTAGCCGAGTATAGAAAAGACAACCACTCCGCCAAACAGTGCAGTTGCGAAATCAGCAATCACAATAATGTAAGCGTCCCGTATGATGTTGTTGTTTATCGGATTATAACTTGCGAAAGCTATCAAAGCACCAAAACCCAGACTCAAAGAGAAAAAAACCTGAGTGGCTGCATCCATCCATATTTCTGGCTTGAGCAGCAATTCAAACTATGAATAAAGTTCATTGATAAAATTATTACTTACATTGGGACTAAACCTTCAAAAGTTAATAATGCTAGTTAATTTCGGTGGCAAACTACGGATAACCTGAACAAAAATTGTAAAACTGTGAAAAAATATCACTCGAGAGGATATTTAACAGATGGAGACACTTATTGGAGAACTAAATGAGATAAAAATAAATTTATCCTCATCCTGCCCAGTAAATCTGACCATATAGTGGGCTGAATATCAAAATTAACCCCTGCACTCCGAGTATAACGTGAAATGACACATCTCTAGCGAAATTAAGTATAAGTGAATTAAATTTAAAATCTTGTATTTCCTCGATTAAAAGACCTCTTGGAGATAAGTTCCAATTTTTTAGAAAAACGTTATTTAATTTATTTTAACTTCCATGTATCATGTTTTATGTAAACAACAAGATATGGTATATCAAAACTTTGTTACTTATTTTAAGGTAAGTAATAGTAGATTTTAAAATTGAGGGAATTAGTATCTAAACCAAATTAAGAGATCACCAAATAGAAGAAGTTTAACAAGATTATCACCAGAAAAACTCACTTTCGGCACTATTATCTGTCAAGTAATATGTTACAAATATTCGTTTAGAGATAGATAATTGCATAGAAGCAATTACAACGTAGATTTATAGCATCAAGAAATCTGTTTAATTTATGAAATTTATAGATTATTTACATGTAGAACACAATAAAAATATAAAACTATAGCGGTGAAAGTCTCATTTTAGGGATTAAAAATGCAAGGGAAATTTTTAAACAAAAAACATGAACCCTGTGCGCTTAATTTATTTTATTTAAAAAACAACACTGTTATCTTAAACTGAATTCTATGGTGAGCCTCTAGATCAAAATCCATTTCTGTGTAATTATTTTCCACTAATTGTACATTTCATTAAATTATATTTTATTATTAGTTTATATACATTGTATATGTGCATATTAGAAAAACATTCTCTATCTATATATCTAGCTAGGAAATGCATTACTCTGGAGAACAATATTTGTACAGACTTGAGAGGTTAACACATGTCATGAATACTATAATTATTATTGGTAATTTTATCACGGAATTATCATACTCACATTAGGTGTAAAGAGTGCTTTGATGCCTTTACCCGCGCCAGGTAGTGTCACTCCTCTGAAGAACAAGATTACCAGCACCAAGTAAGGAAATGTTGCTGTGAAGTATACAGCCTGTAAAACATGTAAGTGGTTAAAACTAAAATCTCGGATTGGACCATTAGCTTTATATCCCGTTGGCCCAAGGTTATAATTATAACCACCACTAATCATTAAGGTTTTCAAGTGCTTTCTTATTTTACGGACAATTCACATAGCCATAATAAAACTTTTATCGAAGAAAGTAGATGCTTCTCAGTGTTTCACATGAAATTAGCATATAGATATACTTTTTGGAATACGTCTGTGGACTTTCAAAAAATATGGATAAATATTTATTCCATTTATTCTGTGATTTTTTATATTATCTAATTCACTGTGTTCAAACGTTGAATATGTTTAAGTAGTTCGCAACTGGATTTTAGCCTATGTGCTGATAGGTACCGAAAGTTTTTTTTAAATTTTTGTAGCTAAAAACTCAAAGTTAGAAAATCATTTTTTTTTCCAAACATATTTTACCCTAAATCTATTGAAAAATTTCTAAACCTTCATACATCTTGTAAACTCCAGTTTTCGATGTCTCTCAAAAATTGCTAGGAAATGAAGATGAAAGTTTAAATAGAGCTTATACTTAATAAGATGATAACAGAAAATAATAGGCTTGGTAAAGATGTACTATTAAATCTCGTTTTTAATGTTTGTCTTCAATTAATTATAATTAAAAAATATCTCACTTTAACGATTCTTTTATAAAACTGATATGAAATTGATCACTCATTAAATATCAGAAGAATTCATATGAGATATAATTTCACTGAAACTAAAGCCTTTTTAATGATAAATACAAAAGCAATAAACACCTTTCCACTTGACTTGATGCCTTTTGCAATGCATAAATACACTACCAACCACGACACAAACAAACAAGCAAGTAGATGTGTATTAATACCAATCCCAGAATCCTCTATATTTTCAGATATTATCAAAGTTTTTTCGTACCATTGGTACTTTGTAGGATCCTGTATACAGCATGTCTGATATTCACGAACCTGTCGAAATAAATAATGTATATATCGTATTTGTGGATTATATTTTTTTGTATTATTTTTAACAATTTTTCCATTTACTAACAAATGAGGTAGAAATGATGTACCACTTTGGAAAATAAACTAACAAACACACATACATGTTTTGTTTTGTTTAAGCAACCGGTTTGTAAGCAACTAGTACCGGACAGCTAAAATTATAAGCAACTGTCAGTGTCAGTACACAACATTTTCAGTATAAGGAACCACTTAAAAATACTGTAGCAAAAATAAATAGAAGCAAATAATAGCAAAATAACTTGCTTGACAACAGTTTATTACTGCATTGTTTTACGACTATGATATAATTATTCCCGAAGTGTCAATAAAAAAAGTAATTCTCTCTTGAAAATCTTTTTCTAAAGAGTTTTTTTATAATCAAATGATAGAGAAATTACAAGTCAACTTTGATGATGAAACCGATGACTATATTAGTATTGATGACATTGATGGTGTTTAAGTCGAATTGATCTAATTTCATGAGACATGCATTTAATTTTACTACTAACATGATCTTACAACTTCTCTCGCAGTTATCATAGACATATAAACAGAATACTAGTGCGTCGTGAGACGGAGATCGTACCTCCTATTTGATGGTAACACTACCACCTTACCTGGTGGCATCTAAATATCATTAAATTTTCAGTAAAAATTTGTAGTTCAGTATTATATATACACTTGCCGTAGTAGTAAGTTATATTTGACACTATTTTTATCACTTTTTATAGTTCTTGCATTCAAGTTTAAAATTTTTTGGTTTATTACTTGGAGACCTATAGGCAATACACTGGCTTAATAATTTCACAGTTTTTATTTTTTTGTGTGATGTATAACGGGATCACAATGGAAATATTGTTGTGACAAACAATTTTTGTGCCTATCCTTGCCACCATTTGTTTTTATGTTAGTGTTCTTTTATTATTATTATATTTTTTTTTTCTATTGTCTTGTAATTTTTATAGCTAATGTATATTTGTTTGTGGCAGAATAAATACTTACTTACTTACTTACTTACCTCATGGCTCTATTTTAAGCCCAATTTTCTTTTAATATATATAAATGATATGTTCTTTTTTCTAATAGATTGCGATATTTGTAACTTTGCAAACAATAATACTCACTACATTAGTGATTAAACCTTTAATAAAGTTTGGTCCCGTCTATCTAAGGACCTTACGAGACTTCAGGAGTAGTTTAAAAATAACTGTATGGCAACAAACCCTGCAAAGTTTCAAATAATGTTCTTGGAAATGAAAACCCCACTAGTCTCTTTAAATATTGAAGGAATAGATGTATTTATAAAAAATGAAGTGGAACTGTTTGGAATAATTATTAAATCTAAATTGACTTTCTGGAATCATATACGAAAATTATGTACAATAGCAAATATAAAACTTCCTTTTCTCCTTAGTTTTATAAACTATTTGGATATTTTACAAAGGAGAACCCTCGTCTATAGTTATGTTTTATGTAGTTTTTTATATTGCCCTCTAACATAGAAGTTTTGTAAGAAAACTAAATATAGCTTTACCCATCGTGTTCAAAAACGAGCCTTACGGGTAATCCAAAATAACTTTGAACTTGATTTTAAAGAATTGATTCTGTTGGAAAGTATAATCAGCGTTTATTAAAACCACTTACATAGTCTAATGACAGAAACATGTAAATGTGTCAACAAACTAAATCCCGAACTAATGTGGGATAGTTTTTCCTTAAAAGATGTCCCATACATTCTCAGAAGTTCTTTTATTTTGAATCTCCCACCTGCAAGAACATTTTGTTATAGCACAATCTCACTTATTTTCAAAGTGTTTTCCTTTGGAATAGTCTTCCCCTACGCTACAAAAGCTGTAAACCTTTGCTGTATTTTAAATCTGCTATTAAGGCATGGATCTCCAAATCATGTACAGGTCCAATATGCCGTTAATTAGTTGTGTGTTTTTGTTTTATTGTTAATTATTTTATAATTTACACATAAAAAAATTTAAATAATATTTTGGTCTATATTAGTGTTTATTAATATATAATTATATTCATATATAACTATTTAATCTTTATCAACGTTAAATAAATAAATAAATGAATTAATGAATGAATAATTGATTGCCCTGTAATCTCAGTTTTTACCTAAAACTTTATCTCCCAAATATTTCCTTTAAAACCTTATCTCCCAAACATTTTCCTCAAAACAATATTTCCAAACATTGTAAAAATTTTTTGTTATTATTCCTAATAATATAAGTGTATTTCATTGTTATAGATAGTCATTGTCATAAATAATTTTTAAAAATTTATACATAATTATAAAATTAGTAAAAATTTCATATCCCTTTCTTTGAGGTTAAGCAAAAAGAATAGTAAATTTATTGCAGCTATAAAGAAAAAAAAAAAAAAAAAAAAGAAAAAAAAACTATTAAGTCTATTAATGGTTTAATGCATATTAGGTTTGGGAATGTTTTTCTTTAGTAATTGAGGTAGTACATATTAGGTATGGATATTTTCTTTTTTAGTAATTGAGTTGATAAATATGAAGTTCATGTATTTCTTTCTTTTGCAATATATTTAATGTAAATAAGGTATGGTTATGTTTTCTGTAATAATTGACTTAATGCATGTGAACTTTAGGAATTTTTTTCTTTAGTAATTGAGGTAATACATATAAGGGTTGTGTATTTCTTTCTTTAGTAATTGATTAAATCCATATGAGGGTTGGGAATTTTTTCTTTTATAATTGAGTTATTGCAGATGGAGTTTGCGTATTTTTTCTTTAGCAATTGAATTAATTCATAAGAGGTTCGGGTACTTCTTTTTTCTGATAGTTGTCTTAATGCTTTTGTGGTTTGGGTATTTGTTTTTTTAGAAATTAATTTAAAAGATATAAGATTTGAGTCTATTTTTCTTTAGTGATTGAGGTAATACATATGGGGTTTGCGTCATTTTTTCTTTAGTAAATAAGTTAATACATATGGGTAGTTTTTTCTTTAGTATTTGACTTAATTTGTATTAGGTTAAGGGTTTTTTTCTTTAGCAATTGAGGTACTACATATGAGGTATGAGTAAATTTTCATTAATAAATGAGTTAATGCATAGGAGGTTTGGGTTATTTTTTCTTTAGAAATTGAACTAATTCATAAGAAGTTTGTCTATTTTTTTTCTATAGTAAATAATTTAATGCTTATGAAGTTTGTTAGTTTCTTTTTTTTTTTTAAATGAGTTAAAACATGAGGAGTTTATTATTTTTTTCTTTAGTAATTCAGATAATAAGAGTTTTTTCTTTAGTAACTGTGGTAATACAAATGAGGCTTGTGTCATTTTTTCTTTAGCAATCGAGGTAAGAAAAATTCGTGATGGCTATTTTTTTCATTAGTAATTGATTTAATGCATATTAGGTTAGGGTGTTTCTTTCTTTCTTAATTGACTTAGTGCATATGAGGTTTAGCAATTTTCTTTAGTATTTGAGGTAATACGAATTAGGTATGGATATTTTTTTAGTTAGTAAATGAGTTAACACATATGAGGTTTGTGTATTTTTTTCTTTAGTATTTTGTTTAATTCATTTGAAGCTTGGGAATGTTATTCTTTAGTAATTGTGGTATCACATAAAAAGTATGTAATGAGTCTTGGTATTTTTCGGGTTTTGTTCAGAAGATATTTTTACTTTAAATCATGATTCTAGACAGTAACTTTTTAATGGGACAAGTTTTTCAGTTCTTTGCGTGTGTAAGTTATTGACAGTTGCAAAGTAACAAATCGTTTAATATTGATGTCTGCGAGCACAGATTTGCTATCGAGAAAGCTATTTATAGTTTCTCTTTTCGGTTGTTTGCTAAGACTTCCTTGTTTTGCTTTTGGCATACCAAACGAAGATTTCTATTTAATTTCTTTATCTGTGGTGAAAAGTTTACAACTTCCAGTGTTTTCATTACGCACGCAAATAATATAATATAAATCATAAAAAACATGTTTTTCAAAATTCTCATAACCTGAGAAATGGCTTAGAATCAAATTAGCTAGGAAAATTATTCAGATCATTGATTAACTAATTAAATCGTAGAATAAATAAACTATTAAAGATTTATCTAACTATGCAAATCAAGGCTCATTTCTTTTGGTAGGGTATAAATTTATTCATAAAGATTATTTCTTTTTGTTTACATTTGTATACGCAAATACAATTTAAAAATTTGTTTAAACATTGGAAACCCTCCTTCGCAGTAGCTAAAATGTATAAAAACTGTTTTTAAACATCACGGCAATGTGAAGTCATAAAATACGTCATAACTCAAAAATTAATCGGACTGCATTTTTTTCTGCAACACTTTTGACTTTGCGCAATTTCTTGTAAGAAATAGTATTCTAACAATTTCTTCCCGAAAATTGCACGGAATTATGTCAATCTGCCCACTACGTTAATTATTTGAAGAACGTCATTGCTCGAAATATTATATTAACTTATTAGATATTTTATTTTAATAATCTTATTTATGTCTGGCTGGATTATTTAAACCCGATTTACACTATAAAATATATAATATAGTTTATACCAAAGATATATTTATTTTTTTGCAGGGGCATTTTCCACTTTTCTTGATCAAATTTTTTACAAAAATTAATCTGTATTTTGTTTAGTTATTATTCGGGAGGTAAGTAACTAACTGTACTTTCATTTCTAATATTGTTTAATTCAGCCGATATGATGGGTGCATGCTAAATCCGTAATCTCTTCTTTCTTATAAAATGATAGCAGAAACAACCAGTGCAAAATGCCAATATAACCACACATATAATCACCCTAAAAAAGATTAAAAATTATCTTTGTTTTTTAACGTGATATAAAATCAAGATCTTACCCAAGAAGTAAAATCCGTAATACAGACATAGAAACAATTGTAGCTGTTAAATGGTTGACATCATATGACAAACTTGCAAAAAATTCATTATTTTGTCGCACTTAAAAAATTTTAAAGAAAGATTAAATCCAAGAATAAATGAACTTGTTAGCATTATAAAACGAAGTGTTTGAAATGTAATGGAATTAAAATATTTTTATAAATATATTACAAAATTTTATTTAAAACACCGTTTTTGGAACTCAAAACTAGGTAATCTCTGAGTAATTCATTTCATTTGATGCAGCATCAAAGGCATTTTTATCTGAACTAAGTAAAAGGTTGCTATATTTTAATCTACATACCAATATTGACAGTCTAGCTATAAAATTTTTATCACTATTCCGAGGTTAATGCTACCAAATTCCTCGAAGATAAGCAAATCAAAAGAACATTGAAAAAACTAGCCAAACGACTTGCATTGCGAAAGAATGGAAAATTAATCAAGCTGTTGAAAGATGGCATACAGAAAGCAATTGGTCCTCTATAGTTTTCAACAGGATTAAAAAGCGTAAATGAAGCAATAATACATGCAATACGGATCTTCTTTAACGACAATGATAAGGAGGAAAGATATGTAGTTGATGCAAGCAATGCCTTAAAATCCTTAAATTGACAATGTGGAAATTTTGTGTCCTGCATTTGCAATATTTCTAATCAAATAGCACCAACATCCAGCCAGTCTAATTATTTTGGATGGCAAGGGATTAAATACAATACAGGGGTGGTAAAACACACGGATACAATGTAGCTATGCCCCTTTTTACCTTAGGTAATTCTACCTGAAAGCACACTTTGAAACTAGCATCATCACAAGGAAAACAGGTATGGTTCGCTAATGACACAACTTCTGCTGGTTCTCTAAACAACCTTAAATCTTTGTGGCAAACTATTCTCGATCAAGGTAAGAAATACTGGTATTTTTTAATGAATCGAAATCTTGGCTTGTTTTAAAGAATAAGCTAAATGGAACGAAAGATCTCTTTTCACATGAATTAAATTCATTACCGAGGGAAAACGCCATCTAAGTACTGGTATTGATAGTGATGAGCTTAACTTAAAATACCGTTCGGAAAAAAAAATAAACAGTTGGTATACCAAACTTACATTTTTATTACAAGTTGCTAAATTACAATCATAAGCTGGTATGTTGCTTTTTTACATGGCAAAAAATACCTATTTAGCTACCTAATGTGAGCATTTCCTTGAATGAGTGAGATTATGAAACCATTAGATCATGTCATAGGTAAAAAATTTATATAAGTTTTATTGTCAAAGCAAGTTTCGAGATTTTGAGGGAATTCTTCTGGAAAAGTTCTATAATGACGTTGAAGCAGAACCCTAGCTACAACTAGCAGGTAACGAATCGTATATCGTCTAACAGGAAAAGATGCCTGTCTTGCTATAAGAGCAAGAGGAGTTTGGTGACCAGGCCAGAGCGCTTTTCTTGACATACGCATAACCAACACAAATTCAGGATCCTATTCCTGCTTACCGCTTGAGAAGATTTCACAGAAATACGAATAGGAGAAATAAAAGCAGCATAATCATAAAGTTGTGAATATCGCACACGGCACTTTCAAGCCTTTAGCATTTTCAGTAAATATAGGTGAAGGTTCTGAGTGTACTATATGTCATAAACATATGACTGACAAAATGCAAAAAAAAAAAAATGAAAATGGTTACGAAAATGTCATAACATAGATAACATGCAAAATTAATTTCCACATTCTACGAGCTTAGCTGCTTGTAAGAAGAAGTGGATGTCAAACATCGACAGAAAAATGACTAATGTTCCCGATGATTTTAACATTGCATATGATCTAGCAATATTTAAATGATTTTAAATTTTAAGTTTTAAAGTGTGTGGCACCGTTGATGGACAGTTTACCACCGTTTCTAGTTTACTTATGTGTCTATCTGAAGTAGTCTGACTGATAGAAAATACTTTCATTGCCACACTCACTTTTGTTATTATATAACAATAAAAAAAAAAGAGTGTAATTTGTTTTAAACTTGAAGCAATATACGGTTAAAGATAAAGTTTTCTACACTTCATCTTTAACAGAACGTTTATACAGATGTTTATACACAGATGTTTATACACAAATGTATATAGATGAAGCGTAGAAAAAAAAAAGGTAAGAATAACGATATACCAGCAGAAGACACAATTTCCAAAACGATTTGTATTTGTGACCAACCAATGAAATAATCACCAAAAGAGGACTAAATAAAGAAAAAGAAATTATTTCCTCAATAGAATCACAAAGTGTGATTTCTATTTAAACTTTTGCGTTTTAAATAATTAGTTTTGAGCCAGGCTGGCAGCCATTACTAGGCAGGAAACTAAAGAATAGTTAAACTTTATAAAAACTTCTCGTTTTTATGAATTATTGTGACGCTGCCAATTAAATTCATTTGTGAAAGGTTTTGTGGTTTATATTTTTTAAGAAAGGGATGTTCTAGGTTTTCTTGAAGATTTATTCAGTTGAGCAAAATATTATTCATTTTTTGTAGAGTCTATGTACGCTATATAGGAAAAACCGTTGGATAACAATTATTTTTCGTCTTAATCAAGGACGTGGGCAAAAAGTTCTAAATAATTTTGCCATTAAATTTCCTTTTGTCCGAATGAAGTACTTTCCTGATATGTGCGTTGTAGTTTTGTCACGAAACCTCGATATTTTTGCAAGAATTTTGTGTAAGTTTAAGTTTTAGAGTAACTTTCCGTTAGTATGGAATTTCTAAAGGATTCAAAAAAAAAAATAAGTAATAAATAAATAAAAAAATGTTGATACAACTTTTATAATAAACAATAAATCACAACAGTGTTGGTTTGACCTAAAGATAGTGGATTTTATCTTTACAAGGTCAGAGACCTGAAATATATATTAGCTCTTTATATTCCGCGTATTTGTATTTATGTTAGCTAGTTCGAAAAATACTTAAATAATATATCTTAGTTAAACATTTTTGGACAAAAAATATTTTCCGTCAATGTTTTTTTATTTCTGTGGTTTTCT
>JAUZNK010099543.1:0-11967 GCA_035046665.1 Euphysa ruthae
TGAACTGATTTGATAGGACAAATTTGTATTTCGGTCGGACTTTGTCCGATGTCCGACCGTTATATCGAGGCTTGAAGCTAACAATACTGGGCTGTAGTCCCAATAAAAAAATAAAAGCCACAGCACTGATATTGTTAAACTTGTTGTTTAAATAAATCACACAAAATTTTTGCAAAATAGGAATTTTATTTATGGATAAAATTTCAAAAATATAACTTCCAGACCCAATTTTACCAGATAAAATTATTTTCAAAATTGTTTAAATGGCAAATTTATCAGAAGAAATTCCTGTATCCGAAAAATATAACATAATATTCAAGAAAAAATATTGAGCAGTACAGAAAAAAACTGATTAACATTAACAGAAAAATTAATGAATGAAATCGAAGACTCATGACAATTACTAGAACAACAGAAAGAAAAGTGCCAAAAGAAATTAATCAACAACACCATAGGAAAACTAAAAAAAAGTACCAGAGAAAAAAAGATGAATGGTGCCAGAGAAAGATAATGAAAAAATACCAGAGAAAAATTAATGAAAAATAAAAGTAAAAAATTAATTTGTACAAAAGTAAAATTAATAAACAAAAGACAAAACGAAAATACCAGAGAAAAAATAATTAACTAAACCATAAAAAGCAAATTAAAAACTAAACCAGAAAAAGCTAATGAAAAATGAAAGAAAAAAACAAACTCAAGATACAGACATATCTTGAATAATTGGATATTTAGCTTCATCAGAGGTCTAACTGGTTCAAAACATTTTTATTACCTGTTCACATTTAGGAATCTTCAACAATTATTTATACAAAAATAACTATAGTTACTCAATGTATATTTAAAAATGACTTTGTATAATGACTTTTAACGGTAAACACACCCACATTTAGTGAAAATGCTTGATAACAATTTTTTCCAGGCAAATGTGTGATATGGGGAGAGAATAAAATAAATACCTCCACATTGTTATATTGACACGCTAAATGCAATGGAGTTCGTTTGTAGGCACTGGTTCGAACATTGGGATCAGCATTAGCTTCTATAAGAAGTAACTTGACTACATTATCGTAGCCATGAAGAGAAGCAACATGTAGTGGTCGAACTCCCTCACTATTCCCCATGTTTGCATTTATTGTAACAGTTTTACTAACTTCTATCTAAAAATCAGAAAACAACATACCCCAAGAATTAGCAAACAATAAAAAGAATAACTTTTATTGTATTTAAAAAATCACTAGGCTCTTTATGCCATAAGAAAGAATCTTAAGAATCCTTTAAAGTCATCTAAGAATATCTCCCATAATCCTTTAACAGAAAGGATAAAAAAATGTCACAATTAAAATTCCAGCAGGTTTTCAGGAATTTTCCAAAAGTTTCAAAATGAATTCTAGAAATTTTTTGCAACCAATATATCACAAAACCT
This sequence comes from Euphysa ruthae, assembly GCA_035046665.1. NCBI lineage: Eukaryota > Metazoa > Cnidaria > Hydrozoa > Anthoathecata > Corymorphidae > Euphysa > Euphysa ruthae. Next base: position 1,424 of record JAUZNK010099543.1, read on the forward strand.
GCAGAAAAATCTTAAATTAATAGAAAAATATAGTTTGATTAAAAAATATTTTAAGGAAAGCCATTCAGAAAAAAAAATGTTTTAAGCCAATTATTTCCAAAATGTAGGAAAAATCACAAATAGTTATTTATATAAGAAAATAGTTTTGTGAATTTGGCCCAGTTTAACAGAACCATAATTTTATGCAGTAAAAAATATTCGGTAAAACATCAGTTCCAATTTAACATTTTTTTTAAGCTTGGAAAATGAATATATTTTAAAGATTATACTAAAACTTACTCTTTGGAGCTTTAGACAACGATCACATTGGCACAATGGATGACAAAGTCTTTCATCAATGCAATCAGAATCTGTTTCATCAACAACACAACTTTCTTTTAACAAACCCAGTTTTAATCGGACCTTAAAATAAATAAGTTATTAGAAAAATATTAGATAGCTTGTATATATAGATTTTCTAAATCATGATCACAAATGATTTTAAATGTTTAAAAGATGATGCACTCACAAAATCAGAAGGCAATAAGTAAGGTAACCTTATCTCTAAAGTTGAATATTTTTGAGTACATCGTTGTAAAATTAAGTAAGAATAAGCCATTCTAGAAATATTTCGCAGAAATTTTAAGCTCTGAAGTTGTTTTAAAGAACAGTTGAAGGTAGGTTTCTTCGAAATTTTAAGGCTAAATTTCACCTGGTTGCTATGCTCTGAATTTAATGCTATGATGAAAAATAAACAAGATAGAACCTAGGCTAATAAAAAAACAATCTAACAAAATTAAACATTAAAAAGAGAAACACCAGAAAACTGATATTTGACAAAAAGAAATTATGAAAAAACCAGACTAATTTTTGGAGAAAATAATATTAAAGTAAGTCTGAAACAAGTAACACCACACCCCAACCTCCTATGAACCCTAACTTTCATGCATTAAAACAGAATAAAAATAATGAGTGCATCTCAATTATTTCAAAATAAACCAGATTTTTAAGGAGATAAGAAATTTTTGGTAAAAATCTGGAATGGCTTATTTTTATCTCCAACTTCCACTCCAGAAATAAGATTTTCTAACAATTTTTAACAGAATTTCAGTGAAATTTTTGGACCAATAGTGACCCTATACATTTTATCAAATGACCAACCTGCTCGGATATTGAAAATTAATAATTTATAACTTCTCAAAAACTTTGAAAAATTGTTACATAAATCGTTGAGAAATTTAAAAAATTAGTCTTGAAAATTTTCTATGCCAGAAGAAATAAAATTTTTTGTAGCTGACACACAATAACTATCAAAACGTTTTCTAACACCATACAAAATTTAATTAAACTCATAGTTTTTTTTTAAGAAATAGTGCTAGTAAAAATTATAAAAGATAATTAATGTTTACTCACAAGTCCCATGTCAGCATCAGCAACGGCTTTCAACAATCGAGAGAACTAAACATTAAAAACATTATCTAAACAAGTAAGTTAAGCTTTATTGACAGAAAAACACATTTCCAACAAACTTAAATCGAAAAATCAAAACGAAAAATGCCTGAAAACTGAAAATTTCGAATAGAGGGACAAAAAAGAAATAAATATCCTATGTGTCACCTGGTTGTCTTAGCAAGCTTCCGTTGTTTATTTTAAATCAGCACATTAAGAAAAAAAAATTAATAACCATTTGCAAAAACCATACCTTTTTCAGAAATATCAAAAAATAGTTCATTTTTTTTCAGAAATATCTTGTCTTGTTTTTGAAAGGATTATGAAACTTTCTATAGCGTTAGATTAGATATACTTATAATCTGTTAAATTTCATAATTTATATTGGGAGATGGAAATACCTTAAAATAATTTTAAAATCAAAACTTAAACAAATGCTCAAACTAGAGGATATAAAAAAATGATAAATATATGTATAACGTTAATTTATGAAAGCTAAAGATAAGTTCAATAAACAAAATTATATCAAAAAGTTAGACATTTTTAATAGGTTACAGAGATCTGTGGAATGGTGTTGAAAAGAAGTAAAATACACTTTTTATAGACCAAAAAAAATCATTTAATTTTAAGAATACAAACAAAAAGGCAATTAAAAAAAAAAAAAAATCACGATGAAGTGGAATCTACAATAAAGTTGAAATATAGAACAATTTAGGAAATAGGCTTTTGATAAATACCAGCTTTGAGCAGAAATTTCAAATAAATTCGCAATTTCATCGGTGAAAAATTTAAAAGAAATGCCAATATTTATTTAAATAAAAAATATATTCTTGCACCTTCATGGGCAGAAAACTAAAGCTACTGTAGCTGGTAAAATTAAGAATAAAAGAACAATTGAAAGATACATTGTATTATAAATTTTCAAAAAGTTAAACTTAGAAATATTGAATTCCTGAAATATTTGGAAAAATGTCATCTGTGAATTAATCACTAAAATGCCTTCACCTGTGCCCCCTATCAGTCTGTGTGCAGTAGCAGCAATGCTAATTATACATGTAAGAAAATAGATTAAATAAACCCTCTGAAGATCTTGAGGTTTAAGTCTTCCTCAAAATTTATCTGTACCTTAATATATAACCACATACACTAAGTGGTAGCAATATTCTGAGGATAAAACAGAAATGGTGAAAAATCGAAAAAGTCATCAAAAATCAAGTTTATAAGGCAGTTAATGCATAGTTATTATAAATAGGATGTTAAATTAGTTGAAACAGTAAAATCATGCATAGTAGAAAAAGCAAAAATTTCTATATATTTTTTCGTTTAGTGTACTTTTTTTTATCTCGCAGTATTTAAGCGATCATTTTTTTATCTCGCAGTATGTAAGCGATCATTTTTTATCTCGCAGTATGTAAGCGATCATTTTTTATCTCCCAGTATGTAAGCGATCATTTTTTATCTCGCAGTATGTAAGCGATCATTTTTTATCTCGCAGTATGTAAGCGATCATTTTTTATCTCGCAGTATGTAAGCGAACATTTTTTAAACAATATTTCGGGCTGTAAATCATGTCAACAATAAGGATATCATGTTGGTATTATTGAAAGAGATTGGTGATATATAATCTATAAGTCTTATGCAATGCCTTATATTTTTATTGCCAAAAGATGATTGAAGTTAACCTCATTAACATGTGAATTATTAAAAATTACAATTGAATGCTAGCATATTTATGAGAAATAAACCTTTAACCATAAAAATTTTTAGTGAAATTGATTTAAAAATTCAGAAGAAGAAAAAAAAAGTAATAAGTAATAAACATAATAAATATAACACCTAAGTTTCAAATAATATCTCTATGGCCACCGAAAATAATATCTAAATATATAAATCTTCATCATCAATCAAAATTTTTAAACCAATCTCAAGGTTTTAAAGGATAAACACAAAAATAAAGCCTTGTTTCATGATACTTGGTTGGTTGGGATTTATGCCAGGATTTTTTAAATAATCTTTATCATAAATATACTAAAGCTATATTATCATAAAATAAGTTTAGAAAATATAATTTGAAATAAATCAAAAGCTGATTTGAGGAAGTCACTCCAAAGATATTGTAGATTGAACCACATTTGAGATATTTTCTTATAAACATAACAGCCTATTAAATTTACGAAATCTAAAACGTTACTAGACTGACTATTATCAAAAGGGTACATAACCCTCACAGCTTAAATTATTTCATAATCAACTGTTATACGAAACCAAAATTTTTGTTATTCAATCTCGAATAAATCATCAATATTTACCAGTACCACAAGTAAAGATTTCAACAAGATCAAAAATTGTCGTAAATACAGTTGTAAATTTTACCTCAACCTTCTGCTTTGCAGTAGTTGGTACTTCAACTGGTTTTTCCAAAATATTTCTGCCAAAAGATAGAGGTTCTAATGTCTAAAAAAATATATATTTTATATTGTAATTGTTAAAGTTATGACATAACTGGTTCAGAAATCATGTATTGTAAACTTTGATTTTGATATTAAAATAGGGATAATATTATTTTGATATTCTCATTTTTTTTGTGGGAAAGAGATAGGATTTTGTGTTTTCCATGATTACAATAAGATTGAAAACTCATTTTTAAAAAAAATTTTAGGGAGAATAAATACGACAGAGCCACACTTATGTACGTAAGTACATATGTACACACGTATGTATGTATGTACGTATGTATGTATGTACGTACGTATGTATGTACGTATGTGTGCATGCATGTACGTATGTATGCATGCATGTGTGCATGTATGTATGCACGTACTCACGCACACAATCACGTACGTACGTTAAAAAAAACTTCATTTTAATGGCGATGATAACGAAAACATATCATTAAAATAACCATTAAAAAGCTGTGCTGGATGAAGTGTTTTGAAAACAATATAAAGTTGTTATTACGCTGTATTTTTTTTTCTTTCCTTTTTTTTTTAATAGCAAAATCTTATTTCTATGCTTATTTTTATAGTATAAAAATTATGTTTTTTTACTCTCATTACATTATTTTTTGCAAATTATAAATACAAAAGCGAAGTGAATACCTAAAAAAAGTAAAAAATTTCGTAACGTCTGTTTTATTCCTGATAATTTTTCTTATAGCATTCTCACTAACGTTGAACAAAATCTTTATTTGATTTTCTTCCCAAAAACTACTTTTTGTTTTTTTTTTTTAGTTAGTCTTAAAACAAAATATCAGTTCATTTTATTAATGTTTCTTAAGATCTAAGGCTAATTTAAAAAGTTACCCTTTTTAAATTTTCATTCTCAGCATGTGATTTCATCAGTGAGTCTGAAAAACTAAGCAAACAATATTTATGCTTCAATGAAAATATACATGGAGATTACTGATTTTGAGTATTTGTCTAGTGATGAAGATTTTAATGAAGGCTATGAAATGGAAGAGGAAACAGGAAAGAAAAACGCATTGCCTTATCTAACTGCCATTCAAAGTCAAAGAAAAGAAAAGTCAACTTGCCTCAAACAATCAAACCAACCAAAATCCACCAAAGATATACAAAACTTTTTAAATAACAATAGAAAAGTGTTATCAATAATAACCAAAAAAACTATTTCGACTGACCTTTTTTTTTTTTTTTTTTTTTTTTTTTTTTTTTTTTTTTTTTTTTTTTGTCTTGTTATAATTACTTACAGCACTGATAAATATTGACATTTTTCCACAAAAGTTTTAAAATTTTTGAAAACTGAAAACAAAATCAGAGTTTGAGATTTTTTGATGAAAAAGCAGAAAGAAAAAATCTTCCGTGAAAGATTTCATGAGATTGTAATTTATGGAAAATTTTGAAAGTTTTAAATTTCGCAAGCAACCCATTTCTTAAGTATTTTGCAGGTTTTTATTTTCACATTATACATTAATCCAAATCTTAGTTAATAGACAAAAACTTTCAAGTAAATTAGAACTTTAAAAAAAATCGCGAAATTTCGGAACGCCTAAACTTTAGACCATTAAATTAATTTTAAGCCACATTATTTTCAAGTTTTAATTAATTTTCAAATATTTTAAATAATGTTTGAAGGCAAAAAGTGTTTCCTTTATTAGTGCTTTGCACTAAAATTAAAAGATATGAAAAGTAAACACTTATCTTTGCTTCAAAAAATAATTTCACTGAGAAAACTGCTTCTTGGCATGATAGCATTTGGAACGACATAAGTCATTTAGCTTCCCTACAATAGTCTTCCACTCAAATTCCTCTTCAAATGTGGAACTAGCTGCCCACTTATCAAAAACAACTAAACGTATAAAATTAATGACCATCGGTCCCAGGATTTTATACGTTTTAACAGAAACGCAAGGCATACCAATCAAAAAAATCATCAAAAAAAGGCAAAGCAATTTATTGTAATAAAGTTTTTATTTTATTTAGTGTCATAAAAATTTTTTTTGAAAAAGTTGAGATTTTTTTTTTTTGATTTTTTTCAAAAGTTTTAAAAAATTAGAAAAGTTGATTTTTTTTCAGATTTTTCAAATTTTTGGCCGTTTAACCTGATCCCAAATATAAAAAACTGGCAAGATCTGCTAGTCTTATACATTTGTTTGTTTCTAATGTTTATACGTTCCTTATGTATTTTGGAAGTAAGGATTTAAAGAAACTTGGAAATAGAAATAGCGTTTTAAAAACAATCAAAAGCTGAGAAGTCTGAGGCAGAAATTTTCGAACCATTCATCACTATTCTATTGCTAAGTATCGAGCTTTATCGTGACTTGGCTGATCCTTGCGGTCATTTAAAGAAAATCTTAGGAAATAATGTTTTGAGGAAAATATTTGGGAAATAAGATTTTAAGGAAAATATTTTCAGATGAGGTTTTGAAGAAAAGATTTGGAAGTAAGGATTTGAGGTAATTAGTTAAAAGAAAGCGTTTATGAGGAAATTAATTTTAAAGAAGTTATTTGGAAATAACTCTGTAAGTAAAATTAATATTTTTTCAATCATGACGGATGGACATTTCTTAAGCTTTTTGCTTCACTCGAAAGGACATACATTGTATAGAAAGCGACTTTTACTTGATAATAGATGATTTAAATTAATCACAAATTTGTTTCCTTTTTTTAAACTTTTAAGATCAAGTTTTTAAGGATAGGGTTGTATTTTGAGAGATATCATGTAATAACATTAAATATTTATACTGTTCTTTATAAAAAATATTTATACTGTTATTTTTAAAATAAACGAAGAATCTAATACGAAGGAGCCATGAAGCCTGCCAAGTTGGAAATAAAAATTTTTTTTTTACTTTTCTGAAGATCACAAAGATCAATAATTTTTGTACCGTTATCGAAGTAAAATTAATATAAAAAAGGTTTCTTTTTATCATGTAGTTTTGAGCGCTAGAATTAAATTCCAGGCTTTGTCACGTAATGTGTCCCCATTACTATTGTCACTTAAAGACTCAAAATTAAATTTATGTATGTCTGGCAGAGCGGTTAAGACATTTCTGGCAACGAGGTGCGAGTTCGATCCCCTTCCAATGCTTTTCTTAAAGGTAAGTTCAAATGGGAGCTCTAAGCACACAAGAACCAAACCCGCAAGGCCTTCTGAAATATACTAGCTTGAAGTTACTTGTTGGGCCCACGTTAAAAAATACGTTCGAAGTATGTTGAAAATATAGACATAACATTAAGCTATCGCGCAATTTTGTTATTACACGATATAACCATTTATTTCGAGGTGAGGATTATTAGGCTTTATAAAAAATTTTGAAATGAGAAAAATTAGTCCATAAACTTTATAGTTATCAGAAACCTGCTACTAAGTACCTCCAAATTAAAAAAACTTTAAGAATTAAAAAGAAACAATGCTTTTGAGGTAAGATAGCACCTTGCGAAAAATGTATCTCAACATTTCAAATCGAATCAACTCATTTGAATGTAATTTGATTTAATCTTTTCTTAAATCGTTTAAATTCATGAATGTGTCACTGTCACTGGTGATATTAAGAAACACCCTAAGAAACTTTCACAACTAAAATTTGGATTTGAAACAAGGAACTAACAGAATTAGAAACCTTGCCAGGATTCTTTAGAAAAAAAATCATATATTGCAAAAATAATGCCCTTAAAGAAGTTTTGAAACGGCTTTTTATTTGTAGACTACTAATTTGAACATAGAAGGCAAATACCAAGATTTCAAAGTTGTATTTAGAGCTATGACAACGGTGCATCAACAATTTCTCACTTGACAATTTCCGACCAGACAGAATCCCACGCAAAATTTTCCCATTCAAGAATTTCCCACCTAGACATTTTTCCACAAGACAATATCTTACTACGACAATCCCAACCAAAATTCTTCCTTATTAATGAAACTTAATAAAAGAAACTAATACTGAATGCCAAAAAAGACTAATTAAATGAACATATTGATATAACAGTACCGGAATATTTTTGTTTTCACGCTCTTTATATATTTCTGCAGTACAAAAAAGACGAGGATAAAAAATAAACTTTGTGAGAAGAAACTTTTAGATTTTTCTAAAAACCCATGAAAGTACTTGTGATGTTTATGCCATAAAACTCAAAATTCAAAATGCCAGAAAAAAGTAATTGATCTCAACTGAATCCACACAATGGGACAATGATACAAAATGAACAAATTCAAAGAAAAATAGAGAAATACCAAATTAATCTTATGAGATTTTCAGAACAAATTGGTGTACAAAAACAACTGTTGCGATTGCTGTCCTCGAGTTTGTAAAATGGAAGTTGTTAAAACAACAGAAGGAGGAAATAAACTTAAATTGGATGATTATACGTATATAATAAAGAAAAACAACAAAGTGTCGATAGGATGGGCGTGCACAAAAGTCAAGAAACAAGTTGCAAGTGACCAGTGACAATAGACAATCCAATTGGAAAAGCTCGAAAATTAACGCTATACAAACATAGATCAAATGAGGTAAATATTGAGGTAATCAAGTATCAACAAGCGCTGAAAGAAACGTCAAGACAAAACATTGGGGCTAAGACAAACAATATTTTGCTAAAATGAAAGCAAAACTCGTCTGTGGCAGCAGGACTCGCAACACCATAAACACTCTCAATAAAAAGGGATAACCAGCAACAGTAAGCAAAGACATGTCCGGTAAAGCCACACAGTGTGGTCTTCATTTTATTAAGCCTTTAGAGTGCCATTACCATTATTAGACTATATGGCAGGTCAATAAGTATTCAGGAAAATACGTAGGGTACTTTGATATATATATCAAGAAAGAAAATGAAAACTGAATTAACCAGGAGTTATAAGCATGTTCTTATAAATAAAGTTCTTATAAAAGGAACAAATTAAGAAAAAACAATCATGACGAATTATTTGCTCAATATTCTCGAAATATCTCCTATAATTTGGTTCTCTGCTACCTAAGAGGAGCTCCATCTAAGAAACATTAAAATTAATAGAAATGCCAACAACTGGCGGCACAGATGTTGGGCAACTGGGCAAAAAATTTAGATATCAAACAAATGGGTTGTCATACAACTGGGCTGTCGATCACTTGGGTTCCCACTTTTTCGATAATGTAGCTGAAACATTAGAAAAAACTGAAAGGAAAATAAGAGGACTAAATCATGGTATATCTTTCTTTTTTATAACAAAAACTTTTATTTAAAATAGACATCTTGCAAAACGTCGTGTTTGCTTTTTATCAAAATTTTTAAAAAAAACACCGCGTTATCCTGCTTGTATACATTTTTGTAATGTCTAGGCAGAAATATATTAGTCTAATACACAATACTTTTTTGAAGGAGAGTGTAATGCTAGCTGAGGTGAAAAAATTGTTTTTTCTATCTATTTCTCTGAACAAATCTGACATTGAATTTTAGAGATGGGTTATAATCCGTAATAAGAAGTTACAATAATTGATTCAAAAATCCTTAGGGTTTCTAAAAACAAACAATAGGTCAACCAGAACTTTTTTTATCGTTTCTGATTTTGTAAGGTTTTAAACAATTTTTTATTTTAACAAAAAAAAAAGAATCTATATGATTTCATATGTAAATAAAATAACAATTATTTTAGAGCGTCGTGTCACTGTTGATGTAATTTAAGTTTCGGTTTGAAATATTGCACCTTTTCAACGACCGATCGATAACAATTATCCAGAATGTACTTCCTATTAGTGTGCAGTATTTACTACGCATATTATCTTTTATAAACCACCTGTGTTGTGGCTTCAACAAACACCATAATGTGAATGTAAAAATATTATAACGACCTGTATTATAACTAAATGTATATTTTGAAAATATTGGTTTTATTTCATTATTTCTTTTATTATTTATTTATTATTAATTCTAACTTAACTAGAATAAAGCAAAGGTTAATTCCACACACATTTGTTTTGGTCAAAAACGTTTAGCAAAAAAATTTTCAACATTGGATTAACTCTTAGTTACGATACGTGTCACAAGAAGATTAGTCATGCTCAAATATCCTCAAGAATAAAATAGAGACTCTGCCTTCGAACTGTCATAATTAAAAGTGCAATATCAAATCTATAAAGAATAAATTAAAACATGTTAAACTACACAAATTAAGCCTGAAGTTCAAACGAAATTTCAAATGTGTTCCTAAAATATTTGGTATAACAGGTACAAATTGATATTTGCGCAAATGCTTTTTTTCCTGAGAGAATGTGAGCCATGTAACATTTATACGAAATATCATTACGCGAAGCTTTTTGAGTGTTCTGGTTACAAGAACATGCTGATTGAGATAAAAAATTGTCACATTGACCTTAAACTCAGGAGACTTATGTGTAAAAAAATTTCAAAAAAATCGTTCTGAGATACCATCGATTTTAGTTTTTATGTGTTTATTCAAAATAGATGAAATTATGGTATCTTACGTAATATACACAACATAATTTTTAAAAATACATAACATAATTGATATTATGAAGAAACAAAGCTGGGTTAGTTCATTAATAGTGAAATGTAAATGCATTAAAAAAAGGTTTTGTCTGGTGTCTTTGTTTAAATAATCATGGAAAGCAACACTTCCTGAAAAGAAACCACTCGACAAAAAAGGAAAGAAAATAATATGTA
>JAUZNK010099554.1:0-11967 GCA_035046665.1 Euphysa ruthae
AGATAATATAAATCTACATAAAATTTCAGCCAAGATGAAGTAATAAAAAAAAATTTCCAAAATTTTGAATTTTTTTGGAAATAAGTGTATCCTTCCACCTTAAGTTACGAATTACACTTAGTACTCATTCTACAATCTTGGAAATAATATATTGAACTTTTATCAAATTTTAGCACAAAGTCACATTTGACGCATGGTAGAAAAATGAAATTTATGGCAAAAATTATGGCAATCCCAAATTAGTACGGACATGACACTTTAATCCCATAGCTCTGGCAAAGAAAAAAAAAATTTTTTTTGAAGTCTATAAGTCTATTAACCAAAAAGCAAACCTAAAGTTCCGTATTTTTAATTGCTTGTGGTAATTTTTTATTTATTAAAGTGTCCTAATTGCGTATAAGTGTCAAAATATTTTTTCCATAATTGTAAGTTGAAATAAAAAAATATTTAAAACAGAAAAATAAGTGATATTAGATTACAGGTAAAAAAATCTGACCACAAATATAACGTAGTTTCAGAACCGAAAAGTTTAAAAAAAAATCAAATGCAGCTCTAGCGCTTTCAATAGATTTAAATGAAAACTTCTTTTATGTGCTATGCCACAAAGTACCTATAGCTATTTACTTAAAAGAAAATGAGATCGAAATACCAATTTAATTGTATAAAAGCCTATAAGGCCTATAAGGCAGATGTGCACATTCAAATTCTTTACAAAAAATATTGAAAAAAGGTCTTTATTTATATCATGAAATTCAAAATTACTGGCAATCAAGTGCCAAATGCAAAATACTAACAATTAAAAAACTCATTTTAGTTTAATGATGAACGATACCATATTTTGCTTTATTTCGTTTTGTTTTATATTCAGTTCAATTAAAAGCTTTTTGTAAGGTCAGCATGAAAAGCAAAAAAAGTAAGGCCGTAATTGACGTCTCAATGATATTTTCAAAAGTCATGCATACAAGTTATTTTTATCCTCCAGACATGAGTAGTTATCATGATCACATCAATTCCCTTGCAATGAGTTGATTATTCCATTTTTTGAAGCAGTACATTCTGAATCTCATTCCATTACAGATAAATGCAATGGGGAGCTTCCAGTAAAAAGAATATGCAAAGCCGTAATAATGAATCTCGCAATTAAAACAGAAACTAATAAAAGTAAGTCTCTATCTACATTGTGCAAAACGAAATGTGGGTGAACAGAATATGAATCAAAAAGTTTCGAAAACTCAGAAAGAACTTTATGTGGTTTACTAAAATAGGCTTTTCACGTGTCCTGTCACTGTTGGATTGTTGTAAAGCTTATCACTTGTCCTACCACTGTTGAATTGTTGTAAAGCTTTCATTACAAGGCTTGGTATTTTTCCTATAGATTCATCACTTAGTAGCTACACTTTTGTGGAGTATTCAATTTAACTTTAAAACTATTTTAAATTTTCTAATGCCTTCTAGTTTGAAGGTCTTCTTAATAAATCAAATTTGATTACCTACCTGTAAAAGAAATACACAGTGAATACCTACCCTTAAAGGAAATCAACAATGAATGCCTATACCCTACCAGAAATAGAAAGTGAATAGTGCAATAATATATTACCGATACGAAGACTTTCTTCCAAAAAAAAATATTTAGAGACATTGAAAATAACTGTCACTTAATGCTTCAACGGTTGGTATGATAATGAAATGAAGTATGAGTTAATCAAGTAATGAGATTGGGTTTATAGAATTATATGGACACAATGAAATTATATTTTTTTACAAGAAATAATGTGTCTTAACCTTTTTATGTAGAAATAATAAATAAAAAACCAGTTTGGGAAAAAAAATACACACAAAAATAAAATAGTAAGCAATCATAAGCAATTTTTGTATTTCATTGTTTTCTAATTTTTAAAATTACTTTTTAAAACTTTTACTAGAAATATTTTTTAATAAAAAAAAAACTTGAATGAGCAGTTATGTTTTCTTACCATCTACATTAGTCAGAATATTATGTTGTTAAATGTTAAATTGTTAAATTCAGAATGTGAATTAGCTATCAAAATTTTAAACGGCAATATAAATTTTATATAAATATCTCAACTTAAAAGATAAAACAAAAAAAAAAGAATTTTTAACTTTATAAATAAAAAGAACTTTGCTTCATGAAAAAATGTGTGTTTACATTCACAAAATTTTAAATTTAAATGCAGGCAAAACATGCAGAGGAAATCTTTTTAAATCAAAGAATGCTGTTAAGGATTTTCTCGAACATGAAGTTTTTAAGTTCGTTCTGTTTGTTTTTTCTCGCCTCGTTTATACAGGTGGAAATCTCTCGTTACTAAAGTCATTATCTAAAAAGATTGAGTTACATTATTAGTCTGTGCTCCTCTGTAACACCTCTTCAATATTTATTTCTTAAAGCTTAACATGTCAAGCTCTGCTCATACGAGGTAGCTTGTCGTCTAAGTTGTGGGCTGCAAACGAATTCGAATTTTCACCAGCTTCTTTTTTTAAGAGCACAAGACTATGAAGCAGCTAAACAGTGGTTAGATAGAAGAAGAGGAAAATATACGTTACTTGAAATACAAAATGAGAATCTCGAGATTTTCTTTTCAAATTTTGCTATTCAAAAAGATTTCGCATACTATTTATAGGTTAATTTTGTCCGATTAAAAATATACAAATAAACAAACTTATGATATCAATGAAGGACATGTGAAAAAATAGAAATATTAATTAGTGTGGAAAATTAAAAAAAAAATTTTTATTTGATAGTAATATTTTTAACGTAACATGGTGATACTCGCATATTGCACAAACACCACAATTTGAAAATATATCAATTATCTGTTTGTGGCTCGCCCAGGAAATGAACAATGGATTTTCAGGTTGCCAATTTGATGTGCTTATTACAACATCATGAGGCACTAAAATGATGTCGTTTCAAATAGTGTTGTTTGTGTAAAATGCGAGTATTGTCAGGTTATAATAAATATAAGGGTCAAATATATTCAAATATGTATTTAAGTTTTCCTTTTAAACACATCATTTGACACACTGAAAAAATGAAATGTATGTATATATTTTTTTTACTGTAAAGCAAACATTCATGCAGTTTATAAAACTCAACTATGATTACTTTAAGGAGAGAAACGATTGGAAAAGAAATTTAGCGCGGAATTTTTTGATCGGAGCGTATACGCTTTTTAACACTCTGAATTAAATTTGAAATACGTACCCCTTGAAAATCTCTATCACTAGAAAACCTCGAGGCTAAATTCGAACTCTTAGTGTTTCAGGCTTCGTATTGCGCATACCGTATGTGTAAGCAAAATATAAGCATTGCAAACTAAGTATAAATAAAAAATACTTCTATCAATCAGCTCCTAATTATTTTCAACCTAATTTATCTGGTATTTCCACATAACTTATGACCTTTTTGACTGAACGAAAACATTTGATCCAGTTGATCAACTTAAAATTCTTAAAAAACAATGGTTTTATGCAGTTAACGCGGTACTACATAATTTGCTATCGTCTTATTTATCCGATCGGAAAAGCTAATCACATATAGCAATAAATCAATAGCTTTGATGACAGTATTATGTGGAATCTCACAAAGGCCAATATTAGGCCACTTCACTTTTTGATATATACAATTGATTTAGTCAATGCTTCAAAGATATTGAAATTTTTAATGTTTGCTGATGATACAAATCTATTTCTATCAAATTTCAACATAAAAACGTTACATAATGACATGAATAATTAATAAACAATTTATTAAACTCAGCAAAATAAACAATTTGTTCCAATGCAATAAGTTATCGTTAAATTTAGAAAAAAAATTCACTTCGTTCCATGCATTACACAAAAGCGATGAAATACCACTAAGATTACCGAAGTTATTCATTGAAAAAAATAAAGACATATTTGTTTAATTTATAGGAGTATATAGATGAAAATCTAACATGGAGATCACATATAAACACAATGAAGACACAAGCTCGTAAAAGATCTAAGATTTGTTTAAAGAGCTCAGAATTATTAAAATAAGCAATCTTTTAAATTTGTATATTTTTCATTTATAAATCGCTAGCTACATTAACTTTGCTAACATCGAATAGGAAAGTACATACATACAGCAGAAGCGTTCTGTAGGAATAATATTGTTTGAGGATAAATTCTTGGCATCTGAAACCCTATTTGAATACTTAAAAGCTATTGAAATTTATCAAAAATTAATGTAACATTCGGTTTATTTCACACAAAGTTAAAAACCTATAAAAATTTTTTCAATACGAGAAGTCGCAGTCGTTATTATGAAAAACCGTTCAAACTTAAAAAATTAGACGAATATTCTATAAGCTTCAGAGAAACCTTCCTCTGGAAAAAGTTTAATATAGTAAGATTTTTTCAACCCCCACAAAGCCTCAAAAAATGCGTTAAACAAAGTTTTTAATTGAATCCGAGATTATTTCTGTTATATCAAAATTTCCTCATTTCAGCTGATCGCAAACATTTTTATTCGTGTTAAAAACCCATGCAGTATTACATTTAACATTGATGGTGTAGAAATTTTTGCAAGGAAACAAGTTATATTATTAGAATTCACGACAGATTTTAAATAAAATTATTTTAAACATTTTCAAAACAGTTGTATTGTAGCCGTTAACATCTTGCTTGATTATAACAAGGAGCCATATGAATGCTAATCAAGGTAAAATCCATGTAAATAGCTATATTGTTGTTACATTTTTGTATTAGCCTTTAATTTGAATGTTTTGTAAGAAAACTGACTACCAGCTGATTCAAAAAGTTAAAAAACGTGCGCTTCGAGTGATCAATCAAACCTACCTTTTGGTGAACTGCTACACCTTGGAAAATAAAGCCAGTGTCCATGCAAAACATCTACCGCTCTTAATGATTGAAACATTTGAATCAGTTAACAAACAATCCAGCATTAATGTGGGAACACTTTTGTATCAAATTATGATTTTAATACTACCCTCAGCTAAATGTAGTAGACACGGAACAAACTTCTTTTTAAAGCTTGTTTTCTCTGGAATACCCTACTAACTGACTTAAAAAATTCTCCCTCTATTTCTTGTTTTAAAAAACTTGTTAAGAACTGGATGATTTTTAAATGTAGCTGTTTTATTGTAAATGGTTTTTCTAGTACTCAAATATGTTACCAGCCTTTAACGATTTTGAGCGAGATTTAAATGTACTTATATATTTGTTTGACATACACAAGCGTACTAAACACAAGTCATGAAATAATTATTTTTGGCTTATTTGTTACTCCGATTGCAATATTTTGCAGATCTGCCTGATATCAATGATGACGATATTTTTCTTCGTTATTCTTCAAAATATACTCTGTTAGGAATTATTAAGATTTTATATAACAAGATGATGTTTGAGTCAGCTGTGTACCTTAATACTGGCACAATATTAGCTAATTTTGATTCAAATTGCGTTTTTAAAAGAGGTTTTGGTACCATTCCGATAGATAAAGGTGAAAAAAAAAGTTCATTAAATTTTTTCAACAAAAAAATGTCTTTCAAAACTTTATCAAGTGTAACATGATAAAAATAAAATAAATTTTCGTTAGTTTTTGTGAATGGCAAAATTTTAGAATGGAATTTCCTCTTATGAATAGCATTCTATGGTTGCCCATAAAATTAGACTTATGTTTACAGCTACCGTAACAAAATATACTTTAAGCTAGAAAAGTAGTATCTCCTAAAAACTATGGAAGATATTAGCTAACAGCAGATGTGTTATTACTGATTACTCATTTTTTCTCAAAGAAAAAATTTTTATGCTCTCCATAACACGATGGCTTACATGTTCTAAGAAGGAATTTGCAACAGAATTTACAGAACTAAGTAAAGTAACGTATTATTAACGATTTGTTGTGTGGAAAAGCAAATAAATATTTGGAGGTCTCAGCCATATGTCCTCTTGCATTTTCATTGTAACATGCACCCTGCTTCAGGTATCCTTTCTAGCATCAACACTTTTGAAAATATTCGAAAATACTTTGAACTAGCAAACGTTTTTTTCAAAAGTTAGTTTTTACAATTTACAACGTCGTTATCTTTTTGATGTTGTAAATCAATGGTGGCTAAATGAGCAAGAAACCATTTTGCCGCAAAAACAACAACGCGAGTGTTTATTTTCAGGTGATGATCGTTGTTATAGCTCATATATTTTCCTAAATCAAATTTCAAAAAAATAATAGCAACAACGATTACACAATTTAGGTAGGTAATTCAAACCGTACGGTGAAATACCTCTTTATAAAATTATACGAAGAAATGAATTCAAAAGCAGTATAAATAACTCGAATAGCAACAGATCAACATGTTCATATAAAAAAGTTTATGAGAGAAGAAAAGGGTAATATATGACACAAATTTGATATTTGGAATGATTTCAAAAACCTGAAAAAGAAAGTTGGTGAGGCCAGCAAAGAAAAAAGCATGTAACTTTTTATCAAAGTGGAGAAAATCCATTTGCAGCCAATTTGGAGGAGTTGTGTGACATGCAAACGAAATGAACAGCTGCTGCGTGAAAAGAGGGTCAACATTCTTTTCCACATTCAAAACAAGCATATTTTAAATCAGTGCATGCATGCACCTCTTACTGAGAGTCAGAGAAATAAAGAATAGGCCCAAAGTCTGAAAATTTCATTTAGCTACAGAATATTTTTCTTGGCAAAATCCTGCTAAACGATAAACTGGTTTAAGCCCTAAAATCTCACATCATATATTTACCATGTCCATACGACATCATAGTAGGCATATTTTTTTTGTATGCATCTCCTTTAGTTTAAAGTAAACCATACAGAACAGTTGCCAACACTGTTTTTCGCAAACACATTATTTTAAACTCCTCGTGGTCAGTAGTTCACTTGTTTCCTAAAATAAAGAAAAACCAGTTTAAAAATCGAACGGTTATAGAATCATTTCTTTATTTATCTATTCAAAATAAAATCAAGTATAGTACTATTTAGAGAAGAAATTTATTGTTACATTAATGAGAAAATGATTTATTTATTTATTTATTTAGTTAGTTAACTCATTTTCACTTATATGCACAAAACTTTTTTTTTAACTCATACTGTAAAATCAATTTCTCTCTCAAACTGTCTGTATTGATTATGATCTTTTTCCTTTTCAGTATTTGAATAAACTGAATACTATAAGTTAGATGGCTGAAGATTATTTTTTTAAATTTGCTCAATATCTTCTATATCATTCGTTCCAATGTCGGTATCGACACTGCTTACACTGCTATCACTTTCTCAATCTGGTGACATTATATCCAAATTTGCGAGTCTTTTGAAATAACAGAACAGTTTTTTTCTGTGTTGTTATTATGTCTTTGAAAACGCCATTGACTTTCTTTCAAAGCCATGATCAACAACTACATTGACGTTACGCGATTTATTTATTGAAAAGGAAGACTGGAGTTTGAAAATATTGGAAAACTGATAATTTCTTAAATTTAAAAATTTTTAAATATTTCTCTTTTATATGAACATAACTTTATTTTTGAGCTCACCCTTACTTTAAGGCTTGATGAACTGATGGAAAAATGTTATAGCTACAGCCTTTAAAATTTATCTCTTTGCTACCTAAAAAATTTTTTTATAAATTTTCGATCTTAAAAAAAATGGAAATTAATGGAATTAGGCAGAAAGAAGTGCCAAACGATGTATTGTTTCTATTGCAGAGGATATAAATCTTGCTCTTCTGCAAAGTTAAAGAGCTATACCTAAATGTATCTAAGTGAAAGATGATAGACATAATTAATTTATATTAGTGAGCTGCAATCAGCATTTTGATTTTAAGTGTTTGGGATAAAATAACATTAATGATATTATTTAAAATATTTAAAATCTAAATTATCTCATCGTATAAAATGTTTTTTTACAGCATCCAACTAAATTTTGATGGACCAGAAATGTAAGAGAAATCTACCAGTACTTAAACATAAAATTCTTATTAGAAGATTTAATTCCTAGGTTTGATTTTCAAGGTAGCAAAAGAATTGGAAAAATATCACAAAGGAGTAACTATGTACGTTGATCGAATAATTCTAAAAGTTTCAATTAGATCTTCGTTTTATGCGTATTGTAGATAAAATAATTCTAGACCATCTATTGACTTAATGAAATGAACCTAAATGTATCTAAGTGAACGGTTGTAGACCTAATCAGTTTAATGTTATTGAACAGTCATCATTGATTTGCTTGTAAACTAAAAAAGTTAGTGCTTGAAATAAATTTGTAATTAAAAAAAAGAAAAAGATATATACTGAAATAATTATTACATTTATCTAAAAAATTAAAAGATATCAATTGTAAAGTAAAATAATAATTCTATTTGGAAAATTAATTATTTATGACAGCCTAAATTCGTTTCCACAATTCTTTATGCTGCAGTATATTGTTTAATACAAAGAATTTTCTTATAAGCGATATTTAATGATACCTTACCTACCATATTTAAATAATTCACATAATAATGACATTAAATATAAAGAAACATTCAAATTTTTGCATTTTTGGAAAAATAAAGGCAATGCTAACAATTTGGGAAAAAATTTAAACATAGTTTTTTAAACCGCTAATTAAATAAAGATTTATAAGCTTTATCTAAAAATTTGAAGTTATGAATTTATAATACTTGAACAACTATTTCTATATTTATCGACGGAAATATTTAAGCCTTGTGAATATTGCTATCAAGTGGTCTAGAGATAATCATCATTAGATTTAAATTCAAAAGAGGTTTTGCATAAAAAAAATTTTTTTTGAGGTAATTTCTTGTTTTATTGTAATAAAGTATAAATAATAAATATAACATAAATAACAATGAAATAAAAAAGTATATTGAAAAAAACATGGGTTTTTATTTGAGAATCATGTTATATATAAAGAATGTATATTAATGCTTATTTCCATCTTCTTTTATCAGAAAAGAAAATGCAAGTCATGTTTGCACTTCCTTTAATTTTACTTTTTACATACTTTTTTGCTAAGCTAATAGATTTAGTCAGCTAACACAATCAACATTTATAAGCGTTTTAAGTGGATGACCTTAAAAACAGCAAAAGGATCACTGCTTTAGATCATAATAAAAAACATCAAGAACTTTGTTTCACTGAAGTTTCTTAGATAGGCATTTTTGTTTAAACAGATCCCACATAAAGTCTGGCATTGTTTTATTGAGATTTTTTTCACTGCAACCTTAAAAAATAGGTGTAGTAGGTGGATCAGTAAGTATAAGGTATTTACCAGGTTACTTTCTGTTTTGCCGCTTAACGTCCAATACAGCACTATGAAAAATTAGAAAACGTCATACACTTCTGTAAACGCACAAATTTTCCAAAAGACAAGTATTTCTTCAAGCGGTTTTTTTAACATGTTGAAAAATATCAAAAAAAAAAAAAAATATGTATATATATATATATATATATATATATATATATATATGTGTATATATATATATATATATATCAAGAAAAAAAAATTAGTTTACGTAACAATATATATGTATTATCTGTAAGTAGTATTTATAAAAGGTTATCTTCGTTATAAATCATACAAACAACGTTATGTAGTAATTCGAAATGTTATATCCGTCTTGCAAGTACGAAAATTTTGCTTTCCTATATTTCTTACCTGTTACGTGGTATTCATTTCAATATCTAGTTTTTCCGGTTATACTTTTCCATATCATCAGCTTCAAATAGTTTGTATTTCTTCTCCTTTACATGGTCTTAGCAAACTGTGAGGTTTTAAAAAATTTTCTTGAATCAGGTGAAAAATAGATGTCATAAACTTTTTGTTTTTTATAATTATATACGTGTTTAAAATATTTTTATATTATCAACACATATCTTGAAGTTTTCTACTCCAATGCAGTCATTCTCCAACATGCATGAATCAACATACAGCAGAAAAAAAGAGATAAGGATATAAACGTGTTTTTACAATACCGTCTCTCTTACATGAACAAGCAATCTCTCAATGATAATTTTTGAAGTTTAATAAAACAATCACGCTGTTTAATAAATTTTGGTGGAACGAAATACCTAATGAATATTAATACATAATCAATATAATTAATACATAAACCCCCATGATAAACCAATTTTTCACGTAGCCAGTAAAGCTGTTAGAAATTGTAAGAAATTTATTAGAAATTTTGAAGCGCCAAAATAACGGAAAGGTATGAAAGTTATGTATTAATTTGAAAGCTATAAATTAATCAAAATCTAAAACATGTACTCCCTGTTTTCAGATTTCCTATAATTGCTGTCAATATCATGCCGTCATTTAAAACAAATATCATTTATTGTCCCTAGATCATGCCAAAAAACTAGGAGCAACTAAAAGTAAAAATAAAGCCACATTTTAATTCTGCCATGCAAACTGACAATGCTTTATGGGAAAAATGAAATTTTGACAGTTACTCTTTAATAATAAATTTTATGGTAGAAAAGTATCAGAACAGAGCAGAGTATTTTGTCATATTTTGGATCATTGAATTATTTCAATATCATTGGATTGCCTGATTTTCACCATTTATGTTCAGTTTGCGTTTGGGTTTTATCTATATATTCGACTTTGTAACGTTTATATTTTTTGAAGACAATTATTAAGTTATTTATAAAATCGTAATTCAGATTCCAAAGGTTTGATTTGAACAACCCGTTCTCAACCTCAATCTCCAAATTATTTTCAATGATTTAAACAAGATAGATAAAAATGGATTATATTAATTTAAATCAGTACGCATAACGTGCTTTGTCCTCATTGTTGCAATGTGTATATTTGTTATGTATTTATTTCATGCTGTACCTTTTATAGTAATAATTTTTATTTTAATGTGGTTTGTAGAGGAATCTTTGATTTAAATAAAATACTAAACAACAAGTAGAAAGGCAAACAATATATAAATGAATGATTTTTATTTTATTGGTTATCACCTATTAAAGGAGGCTGCAAGATCTTCATGTGGTAGCAAGCTCGCTTGGAGTGATATTCTAAAGCATTATAAAATGGGGGAAGCTGTTCAGAAAATAGTTTTCCATGTTTAGAGTAGTACAATCTGTATCGAAATATATTTACAGCGATTTTATTTTTTTGACGACATGGCTGGCATGTGAATCTTTCTAACAGTTGATTCTCCGTGACTTCCTAGGTTGTACCGATGTTTTTAAAACAGGTAAATCTACAAGTCATTTTTCAACAGAATATTTAATGCTTTAGACTTCCCTTTGCCACAAAAAACACTATTTGAATCGCTACCTGTAAGACAAAAAAAAATTTTCTCAAATAAGTTAGACCAAAAAAACACACCTTGAATGGTAACAAACCTTCATGTTTGATACACAAGAATTAAAAAAACTGGTAATACTCAAGCAGGCGGTAAAAAAATTAATTTCAGATGAGAATTGAAAGTGTCATAGACTTCATAAATAGACTTCATATTCGCGCAATGTGAGGACGAACAAACAAATAACAATATTGTGTATTTGTCATCAACAATAACTAGCTAGAATGCAGCAATGATGCGCTGACTTGAAACTATAGCCGAATGGTTTAGAGCGCTATGCTACAAATCAACATCTGTGTAAGATGTTGTTTCACGATTCTCCTTTAAAAAATCTGTATATACTAGTCTGTAAATTACACGTAGGTATCAGTAAAGTATTAATGAATACCAAATTCTACAAGCAAACCTTTGACATTTGATAAGTATAATTTATTAAAAGCATTGTTGTGATATAAACATAAACAGTTGAAGCTTTTTTGAAAAAATATGTTTTCAACCGCCTACCCTTCTGGGGCGTTTTTGAAGCGCCAGAGTAGGGTACAACTTTGTTATCAGAGATATTATAAATCCCCGATAAATAAGTTTTCCAAACATCTATATTATGTTCTTTCCCTCAAAATGG
>JAUZNK010099565.1:0-28382 GCA_035046665.1 Euphysa ruthae
GGAAATATTGTTGTGACAAACAATTTTTGTGCCTATCCTTGCCACCATTTGTTTTTATCTTAGTGTTCTTTTATTATCTTTTTTTCTGTTGTCTTATAATTTTCATAGCTAATGTACATTTGTTTGTGGCAGAGTAAATACATACTTATGTGGATCGGGATGTGTAACTTTTGCTTAATTTTAAGGATGCGCTTATTTTTAGATTAAAATTGAAAAACAAGTGTTAGAGAAATTATCCAAACAATCTAACAGTGCTTGCTAAGATATGCTTGCGGTTTCTTCAAAAAATTCCGGTATGTGATATTTTATGAGCAAAATTTCAAACGAAATCTGAAAGTAGGTTAGTAGCAGGCTTGAATTGATGAAAGCATGGAGTAAATGAAAACAATACATAAACGGATGTGAATTAAAAAAGAAGTATTTTATTGTGGTTATTCATATTTCAGACTGTAAAGGACGAGGTATATTGTACCTCAGGACACCAGATTTTCCGAAGAATTTGAGATACCTTTGCTATGCTAACTTTCATTTATTGAGTGCATTTATTATTTTATTTTACCTTTGACGAGTTATTTTTGACGAGTTAGTTTTGTTTTATTTTTAATGATAAATCCATTTTTCCAGAGAAGAGCCTTTTGCGAGCAATTTTGCGATATTTCGTTTCTCATCGATGGAATTTATTGACGGCGCTTTTTTCTTTTGTAGGTTTTTTAATTTTACAATTGGATTCCCCAATGCATATAACATGCCAATAGCGAGAGTTAGAGTACGAAACGAGTGAATGTTGTCTTTGTTAAATTTCTATCTTGAGGGTATCGAGATAGTTTTTTTGAATTTACAGATCAAGCTACTTTAATCTATATTTAACATCTCTTCAACCTATTTTGATATAAGGTAGATGCGCACTTCAGGTATAAAGTATGTTTATTTTCCAGTGATCAAATCATAGGTGAAAATAACAGGAAGGGTTCTGGGGTGAAATCTACAAGGAATTATTTTTATATCACGGGACTTTAGACAAAAAAACCCAATTACTTTTTAGCAAAGATATTTTACCACAAATTTCCTTTAGAATACGAAATTATATATAAATAGTAAAAATAATCAAAAACTGAAATTTAGTGCATACAACGAGAATCCTTTATTCATGTAACATAAAAAAATTTAAAATAAATAGCAAAATTTAAAAAAAAATTGTAAGTAACGTGCTTAATAAATCTTTCTGACGCTCAGGTCATGGAATTTAGCTAACTTTGATCAGGAGGGTTGGATATTGCGTCGAAATTATGCCACAGGAATAAGTAACTTAACCTGTTAGGGTTAGGGGTCAACAAGAACACTTATTTTAGATTCTAAACTTATTGCTCTTGGAAATTATTTTCACCATTGTCGGTTTAACGTCCGTTTTCCATGCTAGCAATGGTTGGATCCCCAGTCAAAAATGGTTTACGCTATTATTACCATGTATTGATATAAATTGTATCTCGGGATTTTACTTTCTCGTAAGATAAGTTTTCTCAGCATATGGGTGCAGCTTTAGCGGTGGGGCTGTGGGCGTTAAAATCTTATCTACCCTAGAAAAATTCCTATCTAGGTGGGCGTCTGAAAGAACTAATCGGCACATCGATGCTTACTATCAAGTACAGAATGTAAGAATTCTACTTTAGGTCTGAACTATTTTAGTTTCGTATATTACACTACGAACAACTCCTTTTTGCTTTCTAAAATAAAATTAAGTATAGAAATCTTGTCTTTTACTTATAGATTCTTAAATTCTGCACTTTTAACCAATATTTGCTAATTCGTATATTTAAATATTTTAGATTTGTTAGGAGTTGCATAAAGATGTAAATGTTTCTTGCAAAAAAAAGAAAAAATTATAATATCAATATAAAATTATAAATAAATAATAAATTTACTCTGCATTAAAAAAAAACTAACATTACAAAAAGAATTCCTACACACCATCATATAAAACAATATTCCTATATTAGTAAAAAAATATTATGACTGCGGTCACATAAAAATTATTTGGTTCAATGATATGAAGTGTTTTTCAAATACAGCGCGCAATAACGCACAATACAGCGCGCAATAGAGCACATTGCAGCGGACAATAAAGTAATAAAATGTACTCCAAAGATGAGTTAACTTAAGGTTATGCAGTGCAAATTTTTTCATTTTTTTTTTTTTTTTTCAAAGCTAAAATGTGATTTGGTTACAAATTTTAAATGAAACTTTTTTTTGATTTAGGAGTCTTGGACATCAGTAGAAGAAAAGTTGAAAACTTCCAAAAGTGGGGATAATGTAACATCGCTCATATCATAACATCGCTTTAAAAAAAATCTTAAATAAATATTTCTTTACTGCAACCTTGCTGATTAATCTGACTGAAAATATTTTCTTAATGCAAATGCTAAAGGAGATAAGTAAGATTTCCTAATCAAACAATTTATAAATTTAATTTCTAAAGAAATTCTAAAAATTTCACTTAAACATTTTGATGTAACCGGAGCTTATACTAACAATTATCAATTCTTTAATATGGATATAATTACAGTTTGAATCTATATTATTTACGTAAGTGAGTTAAACCACGAATTGTATGATGGTTTGTGATTTTGATGTTTTCATTTAGAGTCCAGGTCACACATCCATATTTCCTTTAGATGTCTATAGCGGAATATAATCCAAAATTTTAGAGAGCTTTTATTATTTTTACCTAAAACTACTTTTTTAAGTCTCAGTTAAGCGCTAAATAAATCAAAACTAAGAAATAAGTGAGATAGCAGTACCATGTCATGTAAGACCCTTTTCGTTATAGTTGGCTGAATAGGTACTGGCATTATCAAAGTTATGAAAAAGAAAGTATAAATTCCCAAGATTATAAAACCTGAGTCGAAGGAACGAAATGAGGGGTACAACTTTTGTGGCAAATCTAGAGAAAAACTCACTAAAAAAGATGACTTCAAAATTTTTTACAAAATGTATTTTGAGCCTAATGTAAGCAAATATAAAGTTTAATAGTTTCGCTTTATAACATCATCATCAACGTCATCGAAAAATTTTAATGGAAAAAGATTAATTTTTATTTCCAAAAAACTTTTGTTTCTGAAAAATATAACATTCTGTCTCCCAAACTCCACAGAAAGCTGTTGTCGTTTTTGTTATTTCCAAGAGACATTTTTCATTTAAAAAATCTTTGATAATGCCATGTGTGTGACAGGTTTAAAAAATGATTGACGGCCACAATAACAAGTAAAGTGGAATGTTTAGTCCAAACCTCAGATAATTTTCCTAACCGCATTGCATTATTTTGCTTCGTCAGGTTAAAAAAATTTTCAAGGAGCATTAATTGCTTTGTCAGCATTAATTTCCTCAAAAAGGCATTTATTTTGAAAATTAAATTAAAAAGTTACTTATTAAAAATTAAAAAGAAATTCAAAGGGCGTTTTCATAATCATGGTGTTAAGGGCGTTTTCATAATCATGGTGTTAATTCAAAGGGCGTTTTCATAACCATGGTGTTAATTCAAAGGGTGTTCTGATAATCATGGTGTTAATTCTAAAGACCTCAAAATGACAAACTGATTATTAGCCAGTAGTCTTAGCAGGTATTTTTCATCTCAGTCAAGTAAAATAGCCAACGGAACTCTGGGTCAGAGACTCAACTAACATGCGAACTCGTTAACGGAACTCTGGGTCAGGGACTCAAATAACCTGCGAGCTCGTTAACGGAACTCTGGGTCAGGGACTCAAACAAGGAATGCAGGACGAAAAATTACTTTCGTAACCCAGAAAAGTGGAATGCGGGATTTATAAACGAAAAACCTTTAAATTGAATTTGATCCATGGATTCTAGTAACTTAACATCCATAGGTGTCAACTTTGCTTCCTCCATTGTGAAATCAGGATCGAAGTTGTTCACTGCATTGTCTGCTTTCTAAATTAACATATTCAATGTACAGATTAGAGCGCAGTATAATACTTTTAACAATCACTGAAAAACTTTGACGTTTTACAAAAAAAATTGGAAATTTATCAGAATTGTTCAAATCAGCATTTTTTTCTAGCGCAATGAAGAATATAAATTATTTCAAAAAAGTTTATCGGCACAAAATTTATAAATATTATCTGGTGTAAATAGAACAGATTGGGGAATTTAACGTTACTTAGACATACTTACAACTTCAGGTATAAATTGTGGTTTAACTTCTCTCTTTTCTAGTTTATTCCAATCAATCGAACTGAAAAATGGATGTTTTCTAATTTGGGGCTTTGTTCCACCAATGTAGCCAAGGCGCAATGAGATGGTTCTTTCCATTAGCTACAAGAAATTATAATAAAAATACATATTTATTGTTGACCTATAAGAAGAAAAGATTATTTCCATGAATCAGAAATATGCTTTTGATGTTCACGAGGCTTAACATAAACAGTCATGCTAGGGATAATGATTTCGAAAACTAAGTAACAAGAGTTTTTTATGAAAATTTACTTAGAAGCAATGTAACGAGTGATAATTGTAATTCTACGAGTAGAATAACACGAATGGGATATTAATAACACTTGCATGGAATGGGATATCAAAAAAACTATTTATCTAAAAAACCCTGCATAGATTGATATTACGATGCTATAAGTAATAAACTATGAATGTAATGACTTTATCATATTTTAGGCAAAAAAACATCCAAGAGATGAAAATCAAGAGATTTATGACAATTTACTTCAAAATATAATTACGACTTTTCAAGTAAAACGCCACAAAAGTGATATTTTAAAGCAAGGGGTCAATGCTTATGGAGAAAGTTATTAAAGGAATTCATATTTTTTGTATTTTATGTAGACAGTCATGTAAAGCAAGCAAGATGTCTACAACACTTTACACAGGAAGTCCAATGCTTGTCGAGATTGGCAAAGCATCATTACTTAACACCTAACTAATCCCAAATGCATACGCCCAGTGCAGATTTCCAAACAGCAATATTTACAATAATATCAAATATTAAGATGTAAAACAAAACCTGAAATGATCAAAGAAGGCACTAAAAGTAAAGCTTTTAATGAAGTCTGAAATAGAACACAAAACTCATGAATCCTAAGATACAGGAATTTAAATATTAAAGAATTCTAGAGAGCTAATAATTGAGTATGTACCTAAGAAGCTATGTTGAAGAGACCTAATTCTTATGTTTCCAAGTCATTTATGAGAAGTACTATTTCGCAGAAGTAAGAAAAGTGGCATAAGTCTAGCTAACACAGCCGTGACCATGAGCCATGACTAAACGTCATTTAGAGAAATATTAGCAACCAACGAAGACAAAACTGACGCCCATTATGATAACATGACATAGAGAGATGTGAATTTTGCATGTTATATGCAGTACTAGAAAAAAAGTTGACCAATTTTGAAACGAAGTGCGAAAAAAAGATTCTACAGGTGATAATACAGTTGACAAGACCAGTGAGAACATGAAAGATGAGATTGTATGGAAGAGAAAAAATCGTGACACTTTTTTATAATTCATTTAGGAAAGGAAACTGATATGATTTGAAATTTCATTGTTCATAGCTCTCAGAAGTTAGCTGACAAACTAAAGCATGGAAGTGTACCTAGAAAACAAAAAAGGAAAGACCAAGAAAAAATAAGCTACCAATGCATCAAGTTGGACAAATATTGGATACGAAAACTGCAAAAGATAAAAAATTGTGGAAAGAATTGGTGGAATAAAAAAAATGCATTGTCTTGACGACGACGATATTTAGCGATTCATATGAAATAAAAAAAGAGTGGAACAGGAATTTCCAGGACAAAAGTTTTTAGAAAAATATTGAATTCCACTGCTAATCTGTATTCAAAAAATATGGTTTCTTTTAAGTATTTTAAAAAGAAAACATAACAGTAAACCTGGGTTAAAACAGATTCAGCAGGTGCAGATATCCACTTGGGAAAGTGAATTTTATCTTTACAGATGCTAGCAAATAAATCGTCTTCATCTTCACCAGCAAATGGCGACTGCCCAAGTAACATTTCGTAAAGTAATACACCAAAACTCCACCAGTCAGTTGATGAGTCATAGCGATGACCTTTGAGAATCTAAAACAACCACAATTAAGTATATCAAAACAAATCTGCAAAAGAAAAATTATAAGTTAAAGATTGCATACTACAGCACCTAAAAATTCTTCACTAGACATTAATAACAAGAAGTACAGAATTTCATAATTGCCCTATGGACTTGAAAGATGGTTTGTAGACTATCTATAGGGTGGGAGAAAAGAATATTAGGTCAAAAATTTAAAAAAATGTAATGTAAAATGTAAATTTACCCAAAAACAGAGGTCATGGCCAAATAGAGTCATATCTATATCTCAGTCCTATCTTAATGAAAATTGGTATTTTGACTAATTTTCGCCTGGAAAAAGAGAATATGAGGTCAAAGAATTTTTTTAATATAAATTTTCCCCATGACAGAGGTCATGTCCAAATATGGTCATATCTATAACCTAAATCTTAACGAAAATTGGGATGCAGACTAGTTTGTGAAGAGAGAATCTAAGGTCAAAAATTAAATCAAATATGTAATATTGTTTTAAATTAAGTGAAGAGTGCGAGATCATACGTTAACCTATATTAAAAAAAAATATTTTTGCCACAAAATTGCGTTAATCATTTAGTATATATGGTTATGATCAATGTTTGAATTAGAAGGTGGAATAAAGAACTTTACTACGCAAGATGGCAGGTACGAAACCATTCCAAACAAAATTCGTTGATGCATTAATTGGATCTGTAAACCTACATAATGTCCAACAACCGTGAAAATGTACCCGTCCGTTAAAGATAAAAAAATAGGAAATTAATATAATTACTATTCTTTTTGAATTGACAGAACTCATCAATCTATTTTCGGACGATCTTGACAGTGATAAATTGTACTAATGTTTCATCGAGCTGTCCAATCGCGGCAAACTGCCTTCACTCATTTCTGTGGGTTATCAATGTATACCAGCTTTTCAGAAAGATTGAGTTAAAATACAGAAAACAGACTTTTTTCTTTAAGCCTATTAAACAACAAGTGTGGAAGGATTTTGCCATCAATAAGAAATCAACATGAGTAAAATACCACTATTTGAAAGATTGTTAATGTTGAAGTGCAAAAGGATATACTGGCTGGTAAATCTTACCTGCAAAAAGCTGTTGCAAAAAGCACAGCTGCTTGAAACTATTATTTTCGAAGAAGTAGATTCGGTTCCTGAACAACTTGAGTTCTAGATCTCACTCCTATCGTTAGAAGTATCGTAAAGGTCCCAAATATGTTTACCGATTTAGTGTTGAAACTAATGAAGAAAATCCCAAGTCATTATGAACCAATCTAAATTTCTTGCGAGGAAGATTTTTTACAGGGAAAATCCAATAAAATCGGAGGAAAAAGAGAAAAGAGGAAAACCTGATAAACTTCAAAAATACGAGTCTGCATTCTACCAGATTTCCAGCAGCTTCTAACCAATGGTGATGACAAGGAGAGAATGTTTTAACTTCTAGAGGAATTGTTGGTTAATAATAAAGAAATAGTAAGTGATAAGAAAATCTATTTTGCAAGGGGGAGTGTGGGCATTGAAATCATAACAAACGGCTGCTGGACACACATGAGCTAGATCACGAGGAAGCAGATGATTGGTTGCTTGATAAAATATGTAATTAAGAAATAATTTCCAAAGAAAAAGCTGTTCATGTTGCCAGTTCAAGTTCGGGAGACACAGATATACCAATAATTCTTCTTGGTTTGTTTCATGGAAGTGTAATTGATATCTACATTGATAATGAAACAAGGTAAGATAGATCATTATTTGGTTTAAAGTCATGCAACTTAAACACGAAATAATCATCAGCACTTGTTTACACACCTTTTTTTGGGAATGATTATGTATTCAGTTCCTTCTTGAAAGAAAAAAAAGTATTGGAAATTACAGCTGCACTGTCTGGGTTAATTGGTTATTAGTTATTGCCATGTTTTGTTTTTCCTGCTGGAATCTGATCATTATCATTTTTTTTCTAAGAATATCTTTGATTCTAAAATCGGTGTTTTATTAAACCGTAATGTAAAATTTAATTGTCATAAAGCGTATATGGTATTATTAAATTAACTAGTTGTATACCTCACCAAGATTTGGCTAATTCGTGCATATAACATTTAACAAGAAATTTTTAAAAAATAAAAAGAAATTTTGAGTATTTAATTATTCAATTATTTTAAGGTGGGGCCAACATCGAAACGAATAGTTTTTCGAATTATAGAAGGGCCCGCGGGTTTGGTTGCGGTGTACTTGACAACGTATAAAATTTGCTATCTTCAGATAATTAAAAGGAAAAGTAAGATGAAAGTTGGAGGACCAGGGCATCGATTCCTGTACCTCTCGCATGCTAAGCGATCGCTTTACTTTCAATTATTTTGTATCGTTTTATTTGGGCATTGTTTCAAAAATGTCAATCCAAAACGATATCATATGTCTAAAACCTGCCAATGAAAATCTTTAAAAAATATATAAGGTTACGTCCAGTTGGTTTTTGTTCTTTTGATGGTAGTTTGGATAGTCGCGACCAACAAAAATGTTTGATTAAAACATGTCCTGAAATCATAGTTACATAATCCAATCATTGGCATACTTTTTGCTGTTTCATAACATAAATAAAATTAATGACAAATTACGATTGGCTAGTTTGTTTAAATCCAGATTATTATTTTTAAGGGTATTATTAGAGACTAGCTGTATTCAAGTGCATGCAAGTATGAGGTCGTTTACGTGTCTTTATATATAGGTCAATAGGTGCAAAGAATCCTAAGCTCGAAAAATTCATTTCCAATTTGGATTGGTGTATCATATTAGAGTTACCTTTATTTCATGAAGAACAATGCATACAGAAACAAAAACAGACAATTCATCTGTTTTCTGCGATATGAACATGAATAAGGAAGCTTATTGTTAACCAATCAATGAATAAGGAAGCTTATTGTTAACCAATCAGATCCTGTTAATGTAGAAAAGTTCTATATGATGAGATTTAAAATGTAGGGAAGATAAATAAAAGTACAAGTAAATTATCAGTTTGAAATAATATTTGGTCTAAATAATAACCAATATGTAATTATTTAATTCTTTGATTGGAGTTGCCGCATGTATGCCTGATAATAAAAACAAGCAAATGTGTGAAGCTAGTCATATCACGAATCGAGAGTAATGTGTTTAGTCGAGCACCGTTTTGAAAAATTCAACTTCACATAAACTGATGGATGATGAGTCAACCATTAATATTATATTTTGTAACGGAACGGCCTATCAATGTAATAATCACCTTTAAAGAGGACTACTATATAGGAAAGAAATTAGAGTGTGATGAATAAAATAATAATCTTTGTTTCTTATTATCGAAGACAAAATATTTTTTAAATAGAAAAAAAAAATCTTTAAAAATTAGCAAAATTTAAAGAAAACTCATTTAAAGATCAGGAGCAGGTTAATGTTTAATCCCTATATAGTGCATATATGGAAATAATAGCAAAAAAATTTGGAAAAATTACTAAAATTTAGGCCCAATATCATATTTCAGCTGAGTGCAGAGTTAGAAACTTTTCAATTTAGGTAAGACATTAACTATTACATAAAATAAAAATAGAGCACATTTTGAAAGATAAACAAACAGACATTATGTGTTTTCATTGGCGATCTCACAATAATATGGTTTATTTATACAGGCGCACAAATATCAAAAATAGTAGATGTGAATAAACTAATGTAAATTAGCGACATTAAAAACAAGATTGAGTGAAAATTTAAATTGAAAGAAATTTTTCCCAAAAAACTTTTTTTGAAAATGGTGACATTTTGTTTTGCAAATTATTAAACTTTTTAAAAAAAGAAATTATAAAACATAAAAATTCCAAAAATAAAAAAATTATAAAAATGCGTAGCAAATGAAATTATTTAAATATAACTATAATCAAAACAACCTATGAAGAAAGCTGTGACCCAATGACTTTTTAAAACAAGAAACATGTTACCTCAGGTGCTATATAATCCGGAGTTCCACAAAATGTTGAAGTCTTTGCACCATTACTCATATTTTCTTTACACATTCCAAAATCAGCAATTTTGACATGACCATCTCGATCTAACAACACATTATCTAGCTTCAAATCCCTTAAAAACAAGCAATTTGTAACTGATATACCTCTAGCAGAGCTTTAAAACGTGATGACACTCATTTCGAAAAATAAAACATAAATTCAAACTCTGTTTGGCCAAACAACTAAAAAACAAAGCAATTGAGAAATTTAATAAGAATACGTGTTAGCTACCTATAAACAATTCCATTTTTGTGTAGGAACTGTAAACCACAAATAATTTCAGCACCATAAAATCTCGCTCTATTCTCTTCAAACTTTCCATTCATTTGAATGTGGAACATCAGATCTCCACCGTTCAAGTATTCCATTACAAAGAACAAATGACTCTAAAATATCACATTACAAACAAGTTATATTTCTGAAAATTTGAAGCACTTACCAGGAGAAATTGATAATAGGTATAGCAAAATAATTTCATATTCGTAACTAAGAGTTATGCAGATAAATAATAAATTGTACCAACTATTTCATATATTTTTAAAAAGTAAAAACCATAACACATTTGTTCCATTTCTATAATAGTCACATTGTGGGGAATTCTTACCTATTAAATCAAGTTATGCTGACATAAATAGGAACTTATCATATTGCTGTTATAACATAACATAATGCTGTCATATTGCTGTCATAACATATGTTGGAGAGGGTTTTTGGTTTCACCGCCAATGTCACATTCTACTTTTGAAGCGATACACTTATAAGCTATATTTCTCTTGTAAGAAAAGTAATTTTAAAATACAGGGATAGTATTTTAAATGAGACAGCAGATTCTCAACGTTAAAGTGCCATAGAGGTTTCAAGATAGCCAATTCATTTTTTACCAGAAGGCAGATTTATTCCACGAGTGTTTGTAAGAGGGCAACTCCATCTTATTAATGTGTTATAAGGTTTTTTGATGAAACAGTTGCATGCAGCTCAAGCCCAAAAAATACATATGCTGATAAATCAAAAAAGAAATAAAAATGTATGTGTGCTTTGTTGCAATGAGTGGAAAATGGAGAAAAAAAAAAAACTGGTCAGGAATTTAGTTTAACCAATGAAATATTCATATTTTATGTTTGTTATGCTTTTTTCTATGTATGTCTTTTTCCTTAACACAAGCAGTCATAAGAATGTATGAGCTTTTTTCTCAAGACATGCAATATTGAGAATTGTTTACTTATAAGACAAGTTGTCGTGAAAATTTGCGTCTTTTTTATCATTACAAACAGTTTGGAGCGCATATACATTCTTTCTTAAGATAAAGAGTAGTGAGAACTTACGTGTTCAGAATTTGCGTCAAATATTTATCATATTTTAGAAGTACTGAGCACATTTATTGAATATTTCATAATATTTTCACTTCTCTCCGTTTATTTTTCTCCGTAGCTAAGTGATATTTGTAAGTTTTTACCCACAATACCTTAGAAATGAAGCTAACTTAACAACAAATAGCAATCACCCAAAAGATAGCGATATTAAATTCAAATTAATGAATCTGACTGGTTATCACTACAAGCATGGAAACTACAAGCAGTTTTGCTGAAATATTTCATAAAAATGATTTTTTTTTGAAAAATATCAAATTAAAAAAGCATCCAATTTTGAACAGGTGTCATTCAAGCTTATTGTTCCACTATATGATCATTACCTTTAAATATTATCACCATCAACAGAATGATAATCACTTTGATCATCAGCACTGGTTATGTTTTCAAAAAGATTTTAAATTCAAGATCTATTTCTTCATTGAAATTTTCCCATAGTGAATCAACAGAGAATAGTTTGCGCAGAATAGGAATTAAATGCTCATAGAAACATACATTTTTCTTTACTTTTGGGAAAAATTTCCGCATCGTGCCGTTATTGCAATCTTTATTTTTATATCACAGCTCATATTTCCTTTAGTTTTTTTTCTTTTAAACTTTTTATTATCTCCGATTTAAAATTTGAGCAAAATTCAAAGCTGTTTATGTTTCCTAGAGAGAAGAGGCTTTCAAAAATCATAATTAGATTACATAATTAGATGATGGATATAAATTATAATATATCAATCAAAAGGTAAAACAAAATTGATAACTAGTGATGATAAGTTTAGGACTCCAAAGAATTTAACAATATAACATCAAAATGGTTGAAAATGTTATCGCTATTCTTGGTCCTTTTATTACCAGAAAAGTGCTCTCCAAAACTCTCCCCAAATCTTAAGGTTGTTTAAGAAGCGCATCAATGATTCCTGTTTTCCCACTTGCTGGAAATTAGTATTAGTTGTCTCAAAATTCAAAAACTATGGAGAGATATTATTAAGTCTTCTTTGTCAGGCAGAGAAACCAATGAGGTCCTTATAAGTGACTCTTCGAACTTACTTTTTAAATTCTGGTTTCCCTCAAAGTTCTGTTCAGGGCCCTGCTCTAATTCTAATTAATGTCAACAAATACCTTTCTAAGTTTGTGTATGACCTGCTTTATTTTTTTTAGCTTTTGTTTCTGACTTGCAGGAAACAACTGATTTTAAATAAAAAAATATTTACAAATAGCAATTAAAAAAAATAAGGCCAATAAAAAATATTTCGCTTTCAGAGTATAAACCTTAGTACCATTTTCTTCACTTTGTGTGATGATTATAAATTGAAGCACACACAAGACATGAAAACGCATTTTGAAAAATTCAAGAAAAAACAACCTTAACTTTCTTTTATGATTAAATATCTATCATACAGATTTTTAAAAGCATTGGCAGATCCGCTTTTGAGTAAAGTGGGTGTCATTTGCACACATTTACACACATCTACGAATGCAATTTTTATGTTGTCTTTACCTCATTTTGAAAGGTTGACATAAGATGAGTTAGATAGGGATGTCGTGTTGACAACGCTAATACTCTACGTTCTACTAATGTACACTCGACATCATCATCCTCCAACACAACATCTTTCTTTAACGCCTTGATAGCGTACACGGTGTTATTTTCTGCTGGTACTTCGGCTAACAAAACCTGAAAAATTAAAAAATTTTCAAAATTTCTAATCATAAAACTAGGTTTGTATGATGCCAAATTGTTTGTATGATGCCAAAAAACGGAAGACACCTTAGTGCAAAAATACACCACTTGGTACTTGAAAGTTGTTTATGCTGAAAACAACTTGAAAAACAACATCAATGTCCATGTTACTGAGGAGTAAGTGAGAGGGCTAGACAAAAGCAGACCTGGTATTGGGGTGGTAGGGTTGATCATGGAAAACAGGAAGATTTGAATAAAGTGGAAGACAGGTAATAAGAATATTTACAGTAACGTATCAAGGAGTTTTTTGGGCACACCGGTTTATTGAAGATCAATACATAGAGCCTCGCAGATGCTCTCCAAAGGAGCTGGGGGTTTGAGGGCGGGTTTCCCCAAAATTTTTTTCAGTGTAGTAACCTTAGAATAGCTAAATCTCCACACAGGCCATCCTACTTTTTTTTTAATCCTGATCGACCACTGTGTTTATAATTTTTGTTTGTATCAATTTCTTGTTCATGAGAAAAAATATACACACAAAATTTTTATTAAAGAATGAAACAACAAAAAACAAAACTCTAAACATTTTAGTTAGCTTTCAAATATCACATAAAATTCACCTCCCTTTTTATAATATTTATTAATAAAGCTTTTCCTTCGCTTAATTTATCTGTAGCTTAAAGTTCATTTTTTATGTTCTTGGAAGAGTTGCATAATAGTTTTATGGTTCGATAATTTTATTGCTCAAAAATTTTTTTTTTCAAATAACCCTTTTCAGAGATTAATTTATTATATATAAATTGATACACCCGATACTCTTCTTCCTATTAATAACAGAAATGACTAAATAATTATTTGAAGAAAATATAACTTTCAAATTACTCATATGACAATTATTAGACTAGTTTAGTCTATCTGTAGCCTTAAGGGAATTTACCACATTACAGAAAGCTTGACTGCATTTTTTAAGAGAAATGACTATTATTAGTTTAAAAGATTATATGTATTTTTAAGCAAAAAACAAGCTTGGGTTTGGGCACCCCAACCGATATACCGGTGTAACAATCGGCCTGGATAACCCGCTGATTTAAAAGTTAAGCACCATGCTCATACAGTCTATGTAAAAAATCAGAAGCAGAGTAAAGCATATACGTTAAAAAGGGAAAAACAGCACAAAACACAAGTGTTTAATCAAGTTAGCAAAGCTAATAAGGAAGGCTAATGGGAATTTTGTAGGTGATAAGTTTGTATATACATAATAATGATGATCTTGAATAGGCCAAAAATATTTTGTAAAGGAATAAGTAGTCTTGTAAGCATTGGGTTCATACGAAATGCAACGGTAATGCAGGTTTAAAAATTGACAATCAATTTTTATGAGAGCAAAGGTTAAATTATTCACAGAATAAAATTTCCATATTCAGAGATAGACAGCAGAGGGTTATCAGATATAGTTAAAAACTTTGGATACTTAGGTGACACGTTGGTTAGTCAAGGGGACTCTAATTAAGCATATCACTCACTTTACCAAAGCTCCCTTTGCCTAAAATCTTCAAAAATTTAAAATCTGTAATATCATATCGCTTTTTTCTGCTTTCAGGACGTATGCTAGCTGTCCGTTTTGGAGGTGCTGGTTGAACTGTAGAGTGCTCCCATACAGATTCATATAAAGTGGCTTCTTCTTCCATCGTCATTTGCTCATCATCTTCTATACTGCTATCGCGCTTCTTTTTCTCAACCTGAGACAAAGCATAATGTGCATGAGAAACATAACTTTTCCAAAGAAATACCAAAGCCTTTTACTTAACCTAACGAAAGCAAAGAATCTGAATCTTCGCATTTAATAAAACTTTAACCCATGAATACACAATAGTGGAAAAACATATAAACGACACTTACGTTTTTTATGTAGATTATTATTATTTTACTTTTTTTTAAATATAAAAGTTATAAGAAATTTAAAAAAGTAAATAAAAATGGCAAATAACAGTATCTGGCTTGGTCAGTTTCAGTTCCTACCTTACCGTAAATAGGACGTCATTAGGAAGAACATCAAGAAGCAAAAATATTGCTCCAGCACTTCATCAAATTCATAGACATACAACTGCTATCTCATCATAATTTTGTTTCATAAAAGCTTGAGAATAATATTTTTATTTCTTAGTTTGCATAATTTTTATTACAACATTGAATATCTTAAATATCCTCGATTGCAATCATGTCCTTGAGTTAGGTAAATAGTGATACTGCTGATGGACTAATTATATGATTTGCACTTTTACAATAATTTGTTGATGCATGCAAGCTTTTAAACTTTTCAAAAAGCAAAGGAACTTCGTTATGTTAGATGTCAAAAAATATATATTTAAAAGAGACATCAGTGCAGATAGAAAAGAATTCTGGAAAGCATGTAAACCATATTTTTCAAGAAAGTGTAGTTTACCTTATGAAAAATATTTACTTACTAATAATGTCTTATTAATTACCGACGAGCGAGATAAAATAAATAATAATATTTAATATCTTATTGTCTCCATGGAATTATTTTCCATTGTTCAAATATTGATAACGGGAAGGCGAGACAAAATATGAAAAATAGGAACGCATTTTGACTCGAAAGTTTGCGCAGTCATGAACAAAGCATTCTTTGCATTCGTTGTTGACAAATCACCTGCAGCTGCAAAGCTCGCTATACTCGCTTTATTGCTTTCGCAATAAGGTTTTTATTGAAATCGAGAATATCGAAATCAAACAGCCCAGTTCTAAAGTAGTTGTAATATTAAAAGAGTTTTTTGGACCAATTTATTACGGAAGGACTCACAGGTTTGGTTCTGGTGTGCTCAGATCATCGGTTCCGAGTTTGGTTAGAACACACAGCTCTAAAAACCGGAGAACAATGCCTTATCCGATCGGCCAGACAACATTTTAGAAAAGGAACTTGAAATTTTTTTTGGTGTAAAAATATTTCGAACAAAGTTTTGACAGAGAAGATTTTGAGGAATATATTTTAAGGAAATTGTTGGGAAAATTGTATGGAAATAAGGGTATGATGGAAACATGAGGAAATTGTGGTCGTGCCCACTACGTTGAAAGCAGATGCTAAAAAGAATTAATTTATAATAATTATGCGAAATATATATGCGAGCAGAAAAAGGCTAGATTTCTTATAAATTTTCCTTAGAAATTTCTTTTGGCTAGTAAGATATTTTGACTGCAAGCAAATTGATAAAAACTTTTTAATGAAGTGGACAAATTTTCGTCCAGTTTATCTGAAATTTTTTGTCAACATTGAAAAATTGAAATGAAAAAAACCTCATAAACTCTAACAAATTAAAACCTTATCTGAAACGTCTTTTCGCCATCAACGAAAAAATATACTTTAATTTTTTAAAGTACTCGGAACAACGAGTTCGAAGCAAACTGCAGACTACAAACAAAATTGTTTCGCAGAAATTTTTTCAAATTTCAATTTCAAGCAAAATTTGCTTTTAAAGAAACACTTGATTTTGATTTTTGAGAAATTATTCAAATTAATATTTGCAATGTTACTTTCAAAGTAGTGTTTTTATTTAAATTTAAGTATTGAAAATAAGTTGTGTTTTCTCTTTCAACCACAAAGCACATTTTCTAAAGCTCCGTTATGCCAAACAAAGTTAACCTACATTTTAAGACTTTGATTTGGTCTAATTTGAAAATTTAAATTAAAGTAGATTTTGCGAATGGTTAACTTTTTTAATGCGTTGAGAAGTAACTTTTTATAGGTTACCATACAAATGTAGACTATAACATATATAATATATATAAAAATCAAATTTCATAAGCTAAAAGGAATGGTAGGGATGTAAAAAAATATTTTCATTCTCGTCTGTCATCATTGCATGCCCTGAAATATGACCCCATCGTTATGTACGACCATTATAAATTTTATATATTTTAATATTAAAAAAATAAATTTTAGGTTGTAGGTTTTTAAAATACAAAAATACTGTTTTTCAGGCCCTGCGATTTTATTTATTCGGTTATTTATAATAACTTGGTAAGTTGGTTGCCGTGATAAGTTATGATGTAATTGTAAAAAGCGTGAAAAAATTCATTTCAATGCTGTTTGTTGAAAGAAAAACATTAATTGTGAGTGTATCAGGGGCAAGTGAAGTGTCACAAATAAAAATAAGATGAAGAGAAAGAAAATAATACAAAATAAAAAGAAGAAAAAAACAAAGGAAGCTGCTAGGAACACGAGAAGCTATCAAGTTGAAGTTATAAGCTTTAAATATATAACTGTACTAATAAATTTTTGGTAATATCGTCATCTGCGGACGTACAGTTCCCACTTCCTTTGCTGGTAACATCGACAATGTTATTCAACTTTTTCTTTCTCTTCTTCATTCTTCTTTCTTCTGCCTTGATTTCTTAATTTTCTTCTCGCAGAGTATGTCGTATATGCGATACCACATCATATGGAAAAATGATCAATTCAAATTTATTACTATATAAAGACATAATTAGAGTCACAAATTATAACTAAGCACTATGCCAAGTTGAGCACTGCCAATGTTTTGGAACCTTATTCTTCTAGACTACCTCGGGATTCTAGAAAATTTTTAGTTTAAATCAGGCATGTTTCAATTTTCCAGAAAATGCATATTCAAGATCGATATTAAGCTATAAAAAAACCACAATTTGTAATATATATAGTCGAAAATAACTTGCCTCTATCCCCGTCTGATACCCGGAATTTGTTAATCCTAGTATTTTAATAATAAGAGAAGTTTATCCTTGCATTTATTTATTTAATTTTATACATTTTGAACCAGACATAATTTTTAATGTCATTTGGAAATTTATAAAGGAAGTGGTAGTATACCAATCTCAGCACTTATACTCTTAAACTAGACTTGTTGTAGTTATCTAGCGGATTACATTAATACAGTATTAATAATATCAAGAAGTTCCCTGATGAGTCGAAATTGGCTGAGATTTTACCTGTCTAAAAAAGGGAATATCTCAAATAAAGATAACTATCGTCCAATTAGTATCTTCCCTAAAAACAATTTTGATGGTCTTTGACAGAGTTGATTTCAAACAGATAAACTAATTTTTTAAAGATCGTTTTTCAAATAGTCATTGTAGTTTTTCTGTGCAAATTGCATCATTAAGTTGCTTAGACAACAAGAAGATAATAGGTACAGTTCTTAATGATCTTTCTAAGGCTCATGAATGTATCCATGACCTGCTGCCAGCTAAATTCGAGGCCAGCGGTTTCTCTAAATGTAGCTTTCTTTTTATGAAGAGCTATCTGAAAGAACGTACACAGAGAGTTAAGATAAGCTCTATCAGAAAGTTTGTGCTATTACACGTCTATGAAACTCTTTGTCGGTATCTCATTCAAGGTTGTTAGTTTATGCCCATGCTCTCTTATATTTTTCTTGCTGCCCTTTGATCTGTATGTTTTGTATTAAAAAGGAATCACACAAAGAACAATCTATAACAAATTTGATTTAGATCTTGACGAATTGTTAGCTATTGACAACAGTTGTAGTGTATACACAAAACATCTGCATATACTAATGACTGAAACATATAAGTCTTGATCATACAAGTCCTAAACTAGTTCAAGATCTTTTTTCATTGAAACAAGTTCCAAAAGTAATTCCTTAAAAGTAATTTTACATTAATATTTCCTCCAACATTTTCTAAAGCCTATGGAACAAATTCATTCCAGTTTAAAGGTAGTCTAATCTGAAAAATGCTTCCTAATTCTAATAAAACTTCTTTGGAGATCTTTAAACATCGGATTAAGGAGTGGAAAAACGAAACTTGTTGGCGTAAGCGTTGTACGTAATGCTGTGTGTTTTATATCTCATACTTTTAGAATTGGGCTTTTATTTACATTGAAACAAAAAATTTTATTGGAATATATATGTATCTACGAATAATTTAATTTATTACTGTACTTGACTATAACCATGTTACTTTTCAATAAGTAAATTGAACTGAATTAAAGTCAAACTTATTAATTGACTTTCATTCATTCCGATTGAGCATTCCATTACTTTGGTTTTGTTTTTCTTATGAGTGCACTTGGAAATCGTCTAATATCTTACATAAATTTTTTTCTGATTGCATAATTTAAATGTCATTTTGAATTAAGTGATGGGAGCATGTGTTTCAAAAAAAAAAAAAAAATCCTATTTTGTATGGTACATTGTATACTTTTTTTTATTTCATAGATTGATTTATATTTGGTACCTATCCATAAATTTATAACTTGACAAAACAAACTACCATTTATCATGTCATTTCTAAAGAAACCACGCTTTATTCAAAAAAAAAAAAAAAGAAAAAAAAAAAAAAGGAAGGTTGCATACAAATACAACCTTGAACGTTTGACTTACTTCTATACACTTCATCGCCTCTGCAAACATTACTTGGTTGATTCCGCACAGATTTGGGACACGTTCTTTACATTTGTGATGGACATTTGTATCACAGGCTAAAAATGAAACACACTCTACATAATACCCGGTTAACTTAATATCAGTAATTTACTAATATTAATAATACCCAGTTAACTTAATATCAATAATTTACTAATAATAATAATAATATTTATAATATTTGGTTAACTTAATTTTAATATCAATTAATTAAATAAATAATTCTTCCACTTTTTACATTTAAAATTTTATTCTCATTCATGAAATTCTATTCTCACTCATTTATATTCTTCATTCATTCTCATTCGTTTATATTCTTCATTCATTCTCACTCATTTATATTCTTCATTCATTCTCATTTATTTATATTCTTCATTCATTCTCACTCATTTATATTCTTCATTCATTCTCATTTATTCTTATTTTATTCTTTACTTCAAGGAGTTAGGAATAAAATCATAAAATCTCTTGCAAAAAATGATGTAAAATTGTGAACGAAGCATTAAGTTAGAGAGGTAAAACTGAATTCTGCTCGGTTGTCTGTCACGCTAAAAATCTTAAAATGAATAGTAAGTTGTATTAAGAGGGAAATTTACTTTTTGTTTAAAATGCTGTTTGGCTACTGTAAGAAAGGATCTACTGAGTTAGCTGATAATATCTTTGTTGCCAATGGTGAATATGTCATAATTCAAAGAAAACTCAAAAAAGATTTCTAATCAATCTTGAATTATGTTAAAGATACCGACTAGTTAATTATTTAACAAAATTAAAAAAAGCATTGTTTTGTTTCATCAGTAAAATTTGAGTCTTCTTACACCCTCTGAAAATAGAAATCACTACAATGTCATTTCTAGAAGCTTTCATCCCAGAAAACAAAATTTTTTTTCACAAAATTTATTGAAAATTCCAATTAACTCTGCTAGAGATGTCACTATTTTTATTTTTCAATTCTTTTTTAAATATATGTATGCTTCAACTTAAAATCTATCATTTGAGCCTTTGTAGGATTTCCAGAACCTTCTAGAAGATTTCTAGAAGTCGAAAGTCTAAATATTCACATTTAAATAAAATAAGTATTTTTGGCTATTTTTTTTAAAAAAACCCTGTCGTCCACAGGGAATATAACGGAAAATAGGCTCCCGCACCACAAGGGTTAGCAGTAATAATAATAAACATCAAAAACGATGAATAGTGTAACAGCAGTATAAATTAACGTTCAAAATATTGAACAGGATAACATTATAATCCATTTTTTTTTAAAACATGAAAAATCTTAACAAAAATGGAGCATTTCTTGATAGATACCATATTTGGACTGTATATAAAGTTTTGGGGACTGGGATTAGTATTAGTGTATTCTCTCGTTTTTAAA
Organism: Euphysa ruthae; assembly: GCA_035046665.1. Classification (NCBI taxonomy): domain Eukaryota; kingdom Metazoa; phylum Cnidaria; class Hydrozoa; order Anthoathecata; family Corymorphidae; genus Euphysa; species Euphysa ruthae. The sequence goes on from JAUZNK010099565.1 coordinate 20,975, forward strand.
TAAAGATGCTCTTATTTTGCGTGTTTTTATATTTTACATTAATGAACTCATGGATTTTTTGAACAAAAAAAATTTGCTATTTTCACATTTAGGTCAGAAAACAGGATTCATTAAGTACAGTAATCAAGCTTGTGATATCTATTTCACCTGATGATTATATTTTTGCTTTAAGCTTTACTTCTGCTGACAAAAAGATTCTTATTAGCAGATTATGAATGAAAACCACACTATTTTCTTGACCACAAAGTTATGAACGAGTTCAAAATAAACATCTTACCCTAAATCAAATGCATATTCTATAAAAAACTAATAAGGCATTTATTAATGCTTATTATACTATTATTATTATTATAAATTTTATAAAAAACTAAAAATTGTGACAGGTGGTGAGATAGGTCAAAATACATCCTCTATAATCATTAACTTAAGCCACAGCAATGCAGCAGTTTTAAATACTGACCAGAAAAACAGAACATTTTTTTTTTAATTTTTAAAAATCAAAAAGTATCACACAAAAAGTACGATTTTAAAACTTTTGGGAACAAGGTAAGATATCACAAATCTTCTCATCACTAAAAATTCAAATTCAAGAAGATATTTACATGAAATAAGAATTTAGAATCTGTCAGACCTAAATTTTCCACACACCCTTTACAAAAGAATAATTCTTCAAAATTGATATTTCATATTTAAACCGAGGTATAATTAACACAAGGTATAATTATATATAGAGATATAGTTAAGTATAACTGGTAGTTTCCAGAATACAAATTATAATCCTTATAAAAATATTTTTCATGCGTACTGAAAAAGCAAACTTATTTATAGTTAGATTTAACCACAGAGAAAAGGCAAATAATATTGGAAATTGTGCAAGTACTAAGTGTTACAGTGTGATAGTAATCTTGTGCAATTAAGTGTTAGTGCCACAGTAACCTTGATAATATTAATATGTTGATTTTCATACCTTCACATTTTAATCCTTGTCTAAATAAACCATAGAGTAATGATCCACAATGATCACAGAAACATGGACCTAGATATGTCTTAGGCATGAACCTATGCGGCATGTTGATGTTAAATCTTTCTTTCATTCTCTAAATAAAAAAAGAAATGATTGTTCAATGGAATTGTCATTTTAAAAAACAATTAGACTATAATAATTTTCCAAATAACATTTTTCTCGTCAGTATTCACCTGGTTACACTCACTTGGTTAAACATTTTCTTGCATGGATAAGTCAGTATTCACCTGTGGTTAAACATTTTCTTGCATGGATAAGTCAGTATTCACCTGTGGTTAAACATTTTCTTGCATGGATAAGAAAAGGTATTTAAGATTAACTTCCATACTATTCACTATTCTCTTTACAGCCTAAATACTTTACTCCAATTCTTCATAAATTTTTCTTTCAAAGAATTTCTTCCTTTTTATAATTCCTATATTAACTAGTCCATTTAGTTTCATCTATCACTTCTAGAAGAACATACCATTGCAAGCTTCTGCTGGATCATTTCCATTAATTTAAACGCTCTCATCGCATCTCTTTAGACTACTAGACTTCTGGTCATTCGAAGTAGCCCTATACCATCTTATCATTCTAGAATCAACTCTTTCTAATCTACCAAAATAATTTTCATTCACTGACCAAGTTTTTACTAATAAAGTGTAACACTTTGTACATAGGCTGGATATGGGCTAACTTTTGAATTAATGGCAGCCACGTACCAGCTAACAAAGATGATCACTACCTAACCTAGCTTTATCTGCTCCTTATCATAGCAACTACACTGTTTCATCTTAGTAACAAAATTTCTTCCTCCACATTTAAAGTCTGGTCTTTACAGCGTAATGCTATGAATATTCCACTTAAACTGTTCGTGTCTTCTTTTCTAAGCAATTTCTACACATAAAGTTGTGACTTGGCTTTAATCTTCCTTTAAGGTTATTATATCATTTTAAACGATATAGCAACCTATTTTCAGGTACCTTAAAGGTACCTGAGTTTCTGCAGAACTAAACTCAAATGTGACTAAATGACTGACTAAATGACTGTCGCTGTTATTAACCTTTTAGATACTCAAACCGTATTCAATTTGTGTCACCATGTACGGTCTTTTGTTTGTAAGTAAAAACTGACAATGTTGAGCTAGTATATTAAACTTTAAAATAAGCTCTCTTAATGAAGAACCTTGATTTATTTAAATAACCTGACAATGACTTATTTTCTCATATTACTTCTGTAAACTTTTTTGTGAATGGAACCTCTAATTTTTCACAAAGAAAGGAAGACTTTATTTCGATATTTCGAGTGATAACCTGTCCTGCTGTTTTTACATCACAGAGAAAGAAAGCTAGATCTCTTTTGATGGTAAGAGTAAGTGGAAAAAAAGAGAATACTTCCCACCACAATAATCATCACGAAAAAAATAATTTAAGTCACAAAGTTTCAAAATATAAAATTTTCGAACCAACTACAATAAACTTATTAAAAGCATGGTCAAATCTAGCATGAAAAACATGGTCGAATCTGGCATGAATAGCAGTTGATATCTTTTACCACTTTCTACCAAAATAATTTGATCACTACAGCTGCTTACATTACTAACCTTATCAATCTACCTTTCAATTGAAAACTTTTCACTGAAAATATTCCTATCTCATTTCTAATCCAATCGAGGTCTTACTTGCAATCAGTTTGTGTTTTTTTTCTTCTCTATCTAGATTTAAAGACCTATGGTCTAACAGGTCTGCCACTTTTCTTGATTTGATATTTCTGTCATATGCAAAACTAAAAATTTTTTCTCTATAGACTGAGTCAAAGACCTTGGTGAAGTCAACAAATGAAAGCACAACAGATAGTTGCTTTCTTTAATACCTTCAATTAATCTTTGTAGGGTTAAAATCTGTGATAGAGTTGACCTTTCTGCACCAAATCAATTTTGATTCTTTCTGTATAAAGGGTCTAAATGTCGCCTTATCCCGTCTAATAAGATGCAATTATGTTTAATGTTGTAGAATTTTGTCAAGGAAATTCCAAAGTTTTCCAAAATTTATAAATGTTTTCAAGTGCCAGGGCTTTGATGTTTCAGCACCATTCGTGGTGTTTTTGATTAATGGAAGTGCTCTTATACAATCGTGACAGTTTTGATTGCGACAGTTTTTTCTATTGATACAATAGCTAGTTAATGCAGAAGCTTGGGGAAATGGTTTTTCTTACTTTTTGGTACAATCTGCAGATGTTGTTATACAATTGGTTGACATTCAAATTCAAACACTTGAAACTAGCAGAAATTTTCCATTTTTATTTGTGGAAACATTGAAAGCAGGCCCCTTAACATCATCTTAACTTAACCTTGATATCACCAATAATAAAAAAAACAATCTTTAACAATGATCTTCTTGTACCTTGATATTTCCACAAAGAATTTCTTCAAGAAGAATGCTAATTCCACTGAATGTAGAGATTTTGGTAGCTTTTCCAGTTAAGGATGTGATGAAGACCCATGCAATGAGCGATGTGGTATCAGTCAAATAATTTTTCGGTTGCTTTCACACATCTATATTGAAGCAGCACTCAGTAGTTGGAAATCCTAATAACAACCACAGCTTATTAATTACTATAAATGGTTGATCCACGACAGTTTGGTTAAACAAGTCTGTTATTTTCATTTAAAATCAAAAAATCAACATGAAGTTGATTATTTGATCTAATTATGCTATTGGATAACTGCTGCCCTTTCCAATATCACTCAAAGCTAGAGCTCACTCTGCCCCTGGCTTTGAAAGCAGAGCTGTCTCTCAGCTAGAGAGTCAAAGATAGAGAGCTATCTATATATCCTTCTCTTTATAAACAGACCAGACTGGTCCCTCTCCTAGACAGTTTGCCAACCAAGGCTATAAAGCTCTCACTGCCAGGAGATATTTTTATTATATTTATGAAAATTTACACAAGATAAAAACAAGTCAGTTAAAATAAAACCAAATAGAATTATCAATGTGAGTCCTGTATTGAAATTTGTTTAATAAGTCATTATTTTCTAGATACGCTGATAAGTGTCACCGGAGAAGAGCTGGATTGCCGTTAACGTAACTTCTACATTTAATTTAATTTTTCATATTAAACTTTGTTAATTTCAAATAAAAGCAAAACTTCAATAAACTTTAAGCAGACACAAAAATTATGCAAAAAACGTTGAAACAACAAGTTACACTACCCATCATCAGCGATGGTTAAAAAAGTTGATAACTGAAATATTTGATAACAAGCACTTTAGGAATAATGGAATTTTCTCCCGGAAATTAAATTAAAACGATAAAAATGTAAAATGATTTCTCAGCTTCCCTCCCTCTCAAAAAAAATTATCAGAAATTTTTCAACATTTCAAAAGAATTGGAATTTCAACTTAATTTTCAAAAAAAACGTAAAAAATTTTTTAGGCAAAATTTGTCCTTTTTTAAGACTAGGCACAAAACAAGAAAATTTTTTTAGATAGCCAAAAAAAAGTTATTATTTTGTAACATCAAACAAAACTCCTAACAAAAACATGGATCAAAAGATCGCCTCTTTTGTCATTTAAGAGAGGACTTTAAGCAAATATTTTAAGCAAAACTTGAAAAAAATTTGAAAGCAGATTAAAACAAAAATATTATAATACCATGTTTGGGTATGTTTGAACCCAGTACTAAAAATTATTTTTTTCAAAAAAATAAAATGGCACTCTCTTTCTATTATCAAAATTTCAAACAAAATTTCAGAAAAAGCTAGTTTAGGAGAAAAACAGGTAAAAAAATGGACAAACATGGGTGAATCCATAGCTTGTCCAGGAGTCCAAGAACAGCAAATTACTCTTCATACTAGACTATGAAATATAAGTAACATAATATAATACATATCTACACATCTATCAGAGTTATAAATTTCTAACAAAATTAAACTGCTCGATAAGCTTAATGTTTTCAATACGTTCTTAAAAATTTCAAGCACCAAAACCAAAACTTTTCACAAAAAACTAAAAATTCTACTCTGGCCAAAACTGTCATTTTTTAGTACCAGCAACAAGTCACACTGAAATCAATGTAAAATTGTAAAATTAAACAAAAATTTATTAATTTCCTTTTTTATTTTTAATTTCCTGGCTGCTCCAGTAATCAAAAACAATATTAATTTTTGTACTCGGATAGCTCAGTTTGTACCTTATTTGACTCCCAACCATAAGATTCAAAGGATTTCAAAATGGGGTATTGCCCATTCAGCATATGAATGGCATTACAGTACGATAAATTTGGAGTTTTAATTCTTCTTTAGTTTCATAACTAGTAGCGGCTTCTGAAAAAAAAATGGATGGACAGATGGACAGACAAGATCTTGGCTGGGTCTGCCTGGAGTTCAAGAAAAGATTTTTTGACATTTTACTTTACCATAAGCTAAAGTGATAGCTGGGTAGTCTTTTTTTTAGTTTTTGGTCAAAAATAACAAGAAGCTGACATACTGTACACGGTTATATGAGTTAAAACTAAATATTGGAGAAAGTAACAACTAATCATTAATTATAATAATTATAATTATTAATGCATAATTATATAAAAATAATTATGCGTATCAACTTCAAACTCAATGTACTATCAAAATTTTCAAAACAAAAACTGTTTCAGGTGTAATCTTGACAAGGTCAACATATAGGAAAAAAAAAAATCTTAATGACTTCTTTAGAAAACAAGAAGTTTATTTTTTGAAAGAAGTCATGTGACTGACAACATGCAGCATGAACTCAGAGTAAGCATACCATAAACCCTATAAAGCACACAGTATCATTCCTTTTATATGTAAGGTATCAGCCCTTGTAACACAAACAGAAAAGTAAAATAAACTGATGTGTACTTTTATGTATTTGATTTTCAGAGAGATTCTCGGAATGACTCTCACTCTTTCCCAACAGGAATATTATCCTTTTAGCCTTCCATTTTAGCCAATCAAACACATGTTGTTTTCAAGGAATTCAAAAACTCACTATGGTATCTTCCGATGCAGTAGCAGAACTTGGACATTGATATAAAATCTTTTCGTGACATTTTTTGTGGGCGGAGCATGAGCAGGCTAGAAGATAACACAAAAACTAAGTTAATTTTTGGGTTTTTACTTGTGAAGTGATTTACTACAATCATGGGAAAATGATAGAAAAAATCACAATCCTCTATATGGACTTCTGGCATACCTGTTTAGTTATAGGTTGGCATATTTCAAAGTGAATGTGCTACGGAAATCTTACCACACAAAAACAACAGAGAAGGTGTTGCAGTAGCAACACCTTCTTTTCTTGTAGTAGCAGAGCAATTTTACATCTCTCTTAAAAATTTATAAACCTATTAAGTAGGTTGCATGAACGATATGTTGAATTAAGTGACTTATCCTATATTATTTGAGTTAAAGTATAATTTCAATTTCAGGCTTTCTTTAAAAATTGTGATGCCAATTTAAAAAATTTACATAAATCTTATATAAATATTTAAAAATGTAATTTATTTATTTTAGGAAGCTTTGGATATTTTTTGACAAGCCAAAATCACTAAACATTAATATGTTTTTAAACAACTTAAAATTAGAAATGGTTGATTTAATGGTACCATGCATTTCTACAGGAAAAAAATTTATAATCTTACGAGGTTTACGAGGTTCAAGAGGTTTTTTCATTAATATTATGTTTAAGATTAAAATGTTTAAACACTTTAAAAATTTGGAAATAAACTTCATAAAGCTACAAAAATCATCAAGAATCACTTTTTGCCTTGACAATGCGAAGAGCTTAAACAGTGAAACACTAGGAATTAAGTTATGTATTTTCTTTAGAAGAATTGGGAACTTAGAAATGTTAAGCAATTTCACAAAAATTCTGCTTGGATGTTACGATTTGAAAACAAATCAACAATACTTACAATTGCATTGGTATCCCTGTTTACCAAAACCCCTAAAAGAGATAACCATATACTTTATATATTCTGAGAGTTACTTTAAATCTATTTCGCTAATATTCATAAGCAAAAAAATTTTTTTAAGACACCCAGTCTGGTAAAAACTGGATAGCAGAACCAGGCTGGATTGTTACAGAAAGCAATTAAAATAAACACAGATGGTTTATTGTCAGTTACTAAACAACAAATGTATTAACAAATTACCTCAGCTATTTCTTTGTTATTACAAAGAAATAGCTGAGGTAATTTGTTAATGTCCTGGTGTACATAGAGCTTAAGTTAAAGAAAATCATTGGTCTCTTAGGGGGGTCAAACTCACACCTCCGTGGCAGAAAATCAAAGTCTTAACCGCTTAGCCAGATAACCATAGCATTTGCTACCGGTTATTTATATCATTGATTAAGTCTACCTTTTTCTTCTCTAACATAACTTCATTAAC
>JAUZNK010099566.1:0-11966 GCA_035046665.1 Euphysa ruthae
GAAAATGAACAGTTGTTACATTTATTAATACCATGCATATCCATACTAATTTACCAAAGAAAACTAAAGTATCGATTAACAAGATTCCGATTTTTTATATACCTTTATTCATTATAAGCATTTAATCTGTGAGGTTCTTGATATTAAGTTATCTATTTGTTTTGTATTTAACAAATATTGATATGTACATCAACACTTAATGCCACGTTTAACAGTATACCAGTTAGTAATTTATTTTTTAAATATCAAGAGCTGTACTTTGATTTATATAAAGCATAGCGATACTTACAACGACTTTTTTTTTTCTCCTGTTGCTCAGATAAGGTGGGGTAAGGGCGAAAAAACCAGGAATTTCTTTCATTAAATATAACCCAGGGTTGGATTTTTTTTTTTTAAATTATACCAAGAAGGAACTGGAATTTTTAAGTGGAAAGTTTATCCAGCGATGACAGTTGTTTAGCATGAGATTGGGGAAACTAGGGCAATCAGAAAAAAAATTTACTCGTACATCAATCAACTTCTCTAGCACTGTTATATACAAGCTCAAAATGCAGATTACGTTTCCTTCAAACAAATTCCTTGCTGGTAAGTATTCTTCACAAGACTATTAAAGGCTTTACTAAAAGGCTTGCGAGTATAACGGATGAAAAATGTTTAAAGAAACTTATAACCTAGCCCAGATTTTTACATTACATTTTATGTTACTTTATACTCTATATTTGTTAACCAAATGGAAAATTTTCTATTAATAAAAACTTGTAATTATTCTTTTAAACAACTTACATATAACTTTTGCATTAAAAGCGTCTTTGCAGGTGTCGCGCAGGTATCGCGCAGACTTAATAATTTCATGCTGATTTTAGGTCAAAGAAATTCACTTTTTAATTAGCCCATCCACTTTTTACTTAGCCCATTCACTCTTTACTTAGCCCATTCACTTTTTCTTAGCCCATCCACTTTTTACTTAGCCCATTCACTTTTTCTTAGCCCATTCACTTTTTAGTTAACCGATAAACTTTTTATTTAGCCGAACCGCTTTTGAATTGATGGTCCTGTAATTTGGCATATGTGGTATAAAAATTTAGATAAACATAAGTACAGTAGTCCTTTGAGAGTTGATGAAGTAGAACAAATGCATCATAAATGAGTTTTACAAAAAAAAATCTCATTCTTTACTTCCGCCTTTCCTCTCGATACTTTCATTTCACTATATTTTCCTCTTCTAAAGTAGCTTTAAAACAATAAAATTTTAGAAAAACAAATTAGGATAAAAATTTTCATACAATAAATTAGAATCCTTCCTATCTTGATTTTGAACCCGTTTAGTATATGCTAAAAACTAACCAGAATAGCTAAGGTAACAAATATTTGAAAAACCGTTGATAAATAATTTAGAAGTGTGGAAAAGAAAAAGTTTTGTTTTAGAGAAATTTTGAACAACAAGTCAGTTATTTACATTATCGACAAGTTTTGACATTGTTCTTATTTACTAAAAGCTGCCAATGAAGAGCTTACATATATCACTGCTTTGTCCAGGTTATGATGGTACCAAGGTGTGTATTAGGTTCTATTCTTCCACCTAGAGGAAAGTTTGAATACAGAATTATTTTTTCAGTTCGGCTAAAAATACTACAACTGCAACCAAAAATAAGAAAAACAATGTGGGGTTTCAGACTAATAATATATATTTCCATCTATGAAAACAGAGCTTGAAATAAAGAATCTTGTTTACTTTTTTGTTTTAACATTTATATAACTTCAAAATATCTGTCAAGGAAAAAACATAAACAACTCTTTTAAGTTTTAAAATAAAAAATCTCTTAAAGCCATTTTATATGAATTGTAGGTATTCATTACATGTCACCCATTAAACATTTTAAACCTTTTAAACATCAAACTTCTGTTAAGTAAAAAAACCTTTGCAAGAAATGTTTTCACGTCCTTCTTTCTATGAACTTATTAACACCATTGTTAAAATATAAATAAGGTATTCATAAAGTATGAACCAAGTAAGTATCATGTATACTAAGTGTGTTGACTTTTAATAAAACTTTTTCATAAAGTATGAGCCGAGTAAGTATACCATATATACTGTTTGTTCTGGCTTTTAATACTCCATATATTCAACAGATTAAATCTTGCTGTTAAACAAGATAAGTTATCAGTAAATAAATCATATTAATACTAGAGTAATTAGGAGATGCAACAAAAAAAAGGAATAAATAGAGAAAGACATAATATTTTTTCTTTTCACCCTCCACTTTCAAGGAAAATTTTTGATTGTTATAGGAAGTTTGCATTTTTCTTTCAACGCTTTTGTTTTAGTTAATTTCTGTTATTCTATTACCAGCTAGCGAGAATATCTTTGCCAGTCTATTAAAAATGACTTAATTAAAGATTAAAAAACATTTATTGTTATAGAGAACGATGTTTTCTGTTGAAAGGTAAAGCGTGTTCCTTTACGGCTTTGCTTAGTAGCTGTGATATGAAAAAAAAATTTAATAATAAAATTATAGCAATTGGGTCATTTAGAACAAAAGCAAACAATTTTAGCGAGAAGAAATCTAAAATTTTGTGCAGTCTCAAATTATACAGTTAGAAATTAGTATATTAGGAGAAACTATGGTATACTAAATACACGGCCAAATACGTCACATTTTAGAGGCTAAAACTAAGAGGCCTATATTTTCGCGCATGCGTATTATGCTTTTATACTCATTAAGGTGCACATAAAAATAAGATAAGATTCACATGTTACCGTGTAACACTGCACTTTGCCACACACACTATGCCGCTTTGTTTTAGTAGGAAGATCTCATCATACTGGTTCCATTACCAGAATGGTTTTTTTCGAATAGCAATGCAAAATTTACCACCAAGGGTATATAGGAAAACTTGGTCTCCTATATTAGAATTACAGCACTAGATAATCATCAAGTTTTACAGAATGAAATAAGAGAATTTTACCATCCAACTGCTAGACCACCATGCTCTGCTGCAATGATACATTATGGTCTGTTTCTAAAATACTTCATTACTAGCATACAACTTACTCATCAACAAATTTCCTTTTCCATCGATTACCCTGCTAAATAAAATTCAACAGGGTGGTGTTGACTATATAAAATCATTGGACATTTTGTATGAAAACAGTGATATTTCTAAAGATTTAATATTGATGGTTGATGAAATGTATCTACAAACAGCATCACAGTACCAAAATTGTGAGTTTATTGAGGCAAATGAAGAAGGTAATCTAAATAGAGTGACAGTTGCCTTTATGATTGGCAGTCTAAAGAAGTCAGTTCCTTATTTAGTTCAGTCCATTGCTGTGGTCACCTTCTCTGGTAAATGGTTAGCTGTGAAAATTTCAGAAACTCTGTATCTTTTGACAAGACCTAGGTTTGCAGAAGAGGAATTGTTTCCGATAAATTCGTCAAATTTAAATATTTTTTCCGCGCTAGTAAAAAAGTTTAGGTCAGACAGAAATCTTTATATTGAATATCCAAAAAACGGTAGGAAAAAGATATACTTGTTTCTTGATACCGTGCATTTGCTCAAAAGATTTGTATAATTTTTGTGACAAGGATAAAACATTGAAAGTTGGTTTAAGGAAAGCTCCGAAAATAACATGTAATGTGTTATACACCAGTGCCACTTGCTTTAGCTCTATTTCATAAGACAAAAATTGTAGCTGTGGAAATTTATTATCTACAAAAGCTGGATCTAGTGAACATTTTGTCACCCATTAATACATCGTGTACAAATGTCAATTATAAGCAGAGATTTTCTCCTAATCCATTGGGAAGAGCCGTAATTTCTGAAGATGAGAAAACATTTAGCAGATTGGGTGACAATGCCCAGTATTTGCTCTTAAAATCTTAAAATCAAACAAACAAACAATGAAACAAACTTCATCAGCCTAAGTAAGAGCACTTTTAATTAATGAATTGTTAAAGACAGATTTGGTTTTGTTTTGACAGGACGTCTTCAGAGTGGCCCAATTGAAAGGAGATTTTCGTAATACGGGCAAATGACTGGAGGAAGATTCCTTGTTAGTTTAGGAGAGCTACTTGATTCTGAGAGGATCTAAGCTTGCAGATCATTGATAAAATAAATATATATTTTTGGGAATAGATCTATAAACAAAGCAAGAACATTCCTTTGAAGGTGTTGATTTATTATTAACAAATTGCAACAATGATCTCACCGATACATCCCCTGGTTCTTATAGCTTTGAAGTGGCAGCTACAATTTCTGGATACATTACCAGGAAGTTGAAGAAAAAATCAAAATGTATGTCTTGTTCCAATCATTTATCAGCATGTGTCGGTGACCTCAAATACGTTTCTTACTTTTCCATTTTGTTTGGAGGAGGTCTGACAGTACCTTCTAAACCTTTTGCTTAATTTGTTTGTTCAAATTTTTATGTGCTTGATTTGGTTGAAGATAAACTTTTGAAGCTGCTAAAACCCATTAGAATATCAGCAACTTATGCCTTGAGGAATTGTTTACCTGTCGGTTCAGATTTCAGATTGCATCAAAAATCATCATCAGCATTTCTTTAACAACAAGCAAAAGCTACTCAAAGATGATGTGAGGAGAGAAGCCGTCCAAGGATTCAAGAAGAGACAGCGTAATAAATCTACTTTCTTTTTTTTTAGGCTAAAATATTTTATGGTTTATATATTTATATACACACTTGATGTGTGATATTTGTTAAGGTTAGTGTCAGTGTGATATTTGTTAAGGTTAGTGTCAGTGTGCTCTTTGTTAGGATTAGGGCTGAAATTACTTTTCAAAAATTTTTCTAAAAAATTCCTGGCTTCCTGAATTTCAAAATAAGGCAAAATAAACCTTAGAAAATATCTGAAGCTCTTTTTCATTTAGAATTAAAAATTTCCAATACTATTTTGATGAATATTTCCATTTTTAATTTTTCAGACCTCAAATTTGTATCTTCTTTTAGAAAAAAACATAAACAATTTCTTCGACATTTAGGTGTGAGCTATTATGAGTTAACAATTTTAAAGTTAATAATCTCGTGCTAAGACTTTTTATATTCCATAAATTGGATACTTTAATGTTAAATTAAACTGTATAATATTTCTTTGTTATTTTTCTTGTATAGTATGTTGGAAAATAAGAAACTCATCGGTTTTCCCCAGAAACAGTTTTGGATTTTTAGAATTCATATAATTTGTAGTGCTAGAGGCCAGTTGTGAATGAAGTGTTTCAGAAAAGACAAGTTAGTATTATGAAATGTATTTTAAAAAGCAAACAAATCTCTTCTCATTGCAATATAATCCGTGTTTGAACCTTGCTTAGATAACCACTGGTCAAGTTTTATTTAAAAAACCAAACCCAAAAGCTTAATATTTTTTTTCGTCTCTGGTCTGTAAATGGCTAATCTGGTCTGGAAAATAGTTTTCATACAGGTGGCAACAATCTCATCTCTAAATTATCATTTATGCCAAATTACACTTCTGTTTAAAATTATAATATAATTGACTCCATTTTTAGAATTTAAAATATCATCAGGTTTGCATAAAATCATTCCGGTCTGTAAAATGCATAATAATAATTTCCTCTTGCCAGCGTCACTGATGAAAATTTCAGGTCCATATCTTTATCAAAAGTAAAGATCTCATGTTTAAATCCACTGCTCAAATTTTGGCACACGTTATAAATGGAACAGACATTTTTCACTCAAACCTATAATCTGCTAGAGCTGTTCTGTCCTCCAAAAGGAAAAATATAAACTTTTTCCAATTCTGATAAGAAACGTAAAGGTTGTGATATAGATTACGTTTATTAAGCTATGCAAAAATTCGGTTTAAAAGTTTTAATCTTATAAACCCCAAGACCTATCAGTTCCTTGTTATACATAAAAACATATAGCAGCAATATAAAATAAATTTGATCTATTTTCTTACTCTACAACAAAGGAATGAGACTGAACTAGTGATGGTAAGCGTCATTTTCATAGCAATCAAAGAAAAAACAAGTACAGATAATTGGCATTATCTATCCTTTTTTATTTCCTTGCTCGTCACTAAATAAATAGTAATAAATAGTTAAATCTTAATTCAAGCCACTGATTATGAAAAAGTTATTGTCTTACAGACAAGAACAATAATAGTAACCAAAACTTTTCAAAAATTTGTTCTAATTTGTTTTCTTACACATTATTAGAGAGAAACAGAATTGAATTGATAACCTATAATATATTTTCCATTGAATACTTTCAATACAATATTGCAACCTTTTACGAAAAACGTAGTTTATACAAAAACCAAGAGCATTAAAAATGTAAAGGTGTCAAAAAGTCAATTAATATTGCTTAATTTAACCTGTATAAATATAATTAAAACCCATATAAATATAAAATTATGGTAAAAGCGCAACAGATGCCTACCATAGAATGCATTCATTCTTCTAAATATTCTCCAGCTGAATTAGTTTTAATGTTTTAAAGTTTATCTCTTTTAGCACGTTTATTACCAAGTTATAGATGAATTTGAAACTGTTTTCTGTAATATTTCGAGTTTGATCATATTTTAAGTGTTCTGGAAGATGATGAGGAAATAGAAAAAGCATTTGACGAGATTTCTACAAAAGCAAGTTTTTTTATATATATATAACAATTCAAGTAAAAGATCCAAACACAAGTCATTGTTTCCAATAATTTTTAGTCTCGAGTTTTTTATTTATTTCGTTTTTAAAAGGCAATTAGAATTAATTTTATTTGTTTTGGTTGTTATAATTTCGGGTCCAACCTGATAGTTTTATTTATGGAAAGTGTAAACATGTATGTAGATCAAAATAATCATTATCAGTTCACGAGAAGAAAAAACATGAAAGTGAAAAAGTTAAAAAGAAAACCACTTCCGAGTTCACTAATAAATTATTGACTTTTAGTATTTATAAAACGTTCATAAAATCATTACCAATAACCTTAACCCAGTAGGCTATATACAAGAAATAAACAAAATTCAAAAAGAAAACCTATGCGATGAATTCCATAAACGAGGCTAAAATAAAATCAACTGAACAATTTATCAAAAAATTTACACTGTATTAGTAAAAAACACTTCCAGTTATTTCAAAACCTCTGAAAAAGCATCGAAAATTATATGCATAAAACTTGTTAATGGTTTAATAAACTTATTTGTTCGTTAAACAATGACAAAGAAACGAAAACTTTAAACGAAAAATAAATTGCTTCCTTACAATAATTAGGAGGATGCATTGTAAGCAAATTGTATTTAAAAATAAGGCGATCAAGTCATTGTAAAAATGAATCTAGTCACCAAACAGTGGACACACTTCTATCTGGTAAAGCTAAAGTTACACTTGAAAGTTTAAAATTTATAAATGAGTTATCTCGTGGTGGTTTGTGGTAGAACAGTTTAAATATGCAGAAAACATTAGACATAGTTGAAAAATATCTTTTTGAGCAGACCGATAAGAGGGATTGATAATAATTAATTTTTAGTGGAGATAGTGAAATACTCGCTAATTCAGTCATATTTTAATAATATTTTTACCAATTGTGAGGTTTCTCTTAAAAAATAAGTCCAGAAAGATGTACTATCTAATATAATACAGCAGTATTTGACAGACCTTAAGCAAAAAAGAGTTAAAATTTATATTTCTATAAACTACTAAAAATTAGTCATTTCCAGCTCAAAATAACAAAACAAAAAAAAAATAGTACAAAAAAATAAAATAATAGTGATAACTAAAATAATTAAGTATTTAAATACATTTATATTTAATTAAATCAATTAAATAATTGAATATATAATATTTAAACTGAACAAAAATAAAAATAAAAATTTTCTTATTTATTCTCTATCTTTTTGTTTTAGGCAATGATTCGTCACTTACATTTTCCCAAGTGTTTTTGAACCACAACGCCCTCTTATGTTTCCAGGTGTACATGAAAAGCTATTGAACACGGAAAGTGTTGTCATTAAATCCAAATAGGTAAAGCTCAAGGATATTAAACCTCTTCTCCAGTCTGTTCAAAGGCCAATAATAAAATCAATGGTTTGAGAAGAAAACTCTGTTTTATATCTGTTCATAAGTTATTTGTAAAATCAGCCTTTAACTACTGTCTCTTGTCTGGATGTTTTGCAATAAAGTCGTATACCAGGAAAGAGATTCCCACTTTGATGGCCTCCTAAAACTGCAGGGCAGTACTTCTGTACACTTAAAAAATCTCTGCATTCTAATGTGTGAGGTGTATAAATCGATATAAATCACTATCCAATTTAGGGTATATGAAAAGTTATGAACCCAAAAAAAAAATCTTAAATCTTTTTCTAATATTTGTTGAGTGTTTACTTTTTTATTTATGTATTTCACATGCGATACACAAGTGTTAAATAATCAATTACAAGGTTTTGGCTAGATGTAACAAGCGCTACAACAAGTTTGTTTTAAACATTAATTTAATAACCTTTAATTAAAATATTTTGTATCGCTTTTGGAACTCTTGTCAAATATAGGCAAAACCCTGTAATTAAATATGTAACTCATGTGTATCGCATAAGTAACGCTTCATAAATGATCTTCTAATGTGTTATATATTACTTTAAAACAAAATTATCAGCATGAACAAAATAACATGTCTTTTGCTAAGTATTCCCCTAGAACAAGCTTGCAAAATGACGATTTCCATTTAAGAATACCATTTATCTTCTCTTCTTCACTGAACTCGTATTTCAAGTGGAAAACCTTCTAAATAAAATCTATCATTTGGTTTCCCAGAGCGTGACGCTCAGATTTGAGCTCATCAATTTGGTTCGTCCAATATCATATTTCTTTTGCCCTGGTTACCATAATTAGCATGCTTTTCGTCACGTTTACATTTTTTGTGTGGAATTCCATTTATACCCTAAGGAAATTCAATGATCTAAACGGAATGGCTTCAGACTGAAGCATAATTTTTTTTGAAAGGTGATTTGTCTACACTATCTATTTTTCATTTTTCAGACAAAAAATGGCATTGCTGCGAAGTTCACATAAGGGTCTCTTAAGTTGAGATAACCTGCTAACTCTCCAGTATTTTTATCAAATTCCAGATTCGATTTGACCTTCATTTCATCAAAAAGAAGAATTATGAATCTTTCAACATCAAAGTTAATTACTAATAGTTGAGATTAAATCGTTTAGAACATCGCTAGAAAAACCTGCAATAGGCATTAAGTTATAAAGTTTTTATCATCCATATATCCACCAGAGACAATATCACGTACAATTGAGTATTCTGCATTAAGTAAAAGTTTATCCTAGCGTTTATGTGATGATTAAACTGCTTTATTTTTACATGATTTTTCTTTAATTGGTACAATGGTAAATGCTTATTTTCGATATAACTTAAAGTAGCAGGCATCATTATAGTAATATCTAGAAAGTTAAGTGTTTTTTTGTCGTTTTCATTTTCGATTGCATAATGTATAGCTGGGTCTTGGTCGTTAAGTAATTGTAAAAATTGATCTACTTTTTGCTTATTTTTAAATCTAGCGGGTGATTCTTCAACGTATTTTTTGAATGTTTTTGGGGCAATGTGTTTTATTAGTGCAGCGGATAGGGCATTTTTCTCTTGATGCTGTAAATAACTTTCGCTTATTTTAACGATGATTAACAATCCTATCGGTCTTGAGTTTCCAAAATTCCACATGAGTTTGTTCCAAAGAAAATAATGTTCATTTAAAAAAATGTGTACAATTTTATGGACGTCAACGACGGTAAGATTAGTCTTAAAATCGTCGTAATTTAATTTTAATTGTTCTAACAATGTTAGGATCTATTTATCAAGAGGAACTCACGAGCAAAAATTCACTACATCGTATGACACTTGTATTTCATCTCGGTAAATATTCTAATGCTTTGCTTCATGAAAAAAGAAGAACTTTGAATTATGTCGATGAGATATTTTGAGTCTTTGTATAGAGGGGTTCCTTTAGTAGATACGATTGTGAACATAGGATAGTTTTCTCTGGTTAATGAACTTTCATAACGCCATGGTATAAGATTTGTAGGAAATGGAAATAGAATTTATTTGAGAATTTGTTCTATTTCCGTAACTGGCATAGCGCCTCTTGAATTTTCCTTGCCAGTTTTTCAGTGGGGTCAGTTTCTAATGGCATTGCTCTACTTGTGATTTTTACTATGTTTAACAACGAAAATGAATTCTATACTTCAAAACCATATAATAGAGGTTGAGATATCAATCGTAGATCAGTTTGTACCATGCGCATACTCGGTCACGGCCATACGGGCTTAGGGAAGGGTTCGACAATAATGGGTATGCGAAACCAATGAGGCAATTAAACTATGATAAAATTTCACTGACAATGTTAAGTGTAGTAAAAGAGGTTGCTGAAGAAACACTGGCAGATGCAGCAAGTAAAATAAGAGATGGCGACGTTATTGATATAAATGGTGTCGGTGTTTCGTGCGACGGTATTTGGTAAAGACGAGGATTTTCGTCTGTCAATGGAGTCTTTGCGTCTTTTTCGATCGACACAAGAAAGGTCGGTGTGTACGTTGTGGTTGCGAACTTTATTATTGGCATGAAAGCAAATGTAGTGATATTATGAGAAGCTAAATACATTACCTGTATCTACCTTTTTCTCAAAACATTACTTTAGTACGCCGGCTATGATATCTCAAGAACGCAATAAGATTTTTAGTTGATATTTTAAGGAGCTATTCATTGGCCTAAGTTCTGTGATTTTTTACCAATATGGGTTTGAACCCACCTCGGAACCAATGGTTTACTTTATCTTAAACTCAAATGGGAGCTTTTTATACACCAGAACCAAAACCGTGGGCACTTCTGTAGAAAATTAGTTTTAAAGACTTTGTTGGCCGACGTTACAGATACGTTGAAAAAACGTTATTTTATTTCGATATCGATTAAATTAAACAAAAGTAAAATTTTTGAATCTATAGATTTTTATGCGAACCAAACTCAATTTTCGGCTAAATTTAGAGGATTTTCACGGTTACTTTTTTTTTTGCTTAAATGTCATCATTCCAAGAAATATTCTCAAATATGCTCAAAAAATTCTAAAACTCTTTCTCTTTTTTTTACAATAATGTCAATATATAGAGAAGGTAACGGTTTTGATAGTTCTTTTCTTTAAATGTCATTCCAAATTCAGCGTAGCTTAGTTGTTTATATTCCATTTTATGGTTTGTTTCAGACATGCATTGAGAAAAGTTTTATTCAGTATTTTTTGCCCGAACAAGGCCAATACTGAAGCCTTAATTAAATGGGATAAAATGCGATTTTGTGTTATTAAGCCATTTTTAGCAAGTTTAGCTTTACAGATTTTCATTTCGTTTTACTGGTTATTTCTTTCATAATACTCTATTTATTTTTGGGAATACTGTTATACTTTTTTTTAACGAACAATAATTATTATTTTTTCAGTCTTTCCAAATAATTATTTTACTCTATATAGCTTTCTTGGTCGTATATTGATTTACTTTTTAGCCAATTTATATTTGATTTCTACTTTATTTTTGACGATTCCATTATTTCAACACTAAACAAGGCAGATTTTTGATCTTTTGTTTTTGCCAAGATATCTTGTAACGGAAAGTTTTTATTGTATATTAGAATAAAAGTGCTTAGGAAAATATACTTAGCATTTATATTACCATAAAAACAGATTTCATTTCAGTTAGCATCTTCCAAACCCTTCCTCAAATTATATATACTTATTTTTCGTGTTAATAACATGTTTTTGCCGATGGAATATGTTTTAGCGCAAAGTATACAAAAATTTATTCTCGTAAAACTGCCACGTTGCAGATAGGTTAGTTACACGTTTTGGCTTGTTTAAAATAGAGAAAAAACTTCAAAATGTCCTGTGCCGATAATTCCTTGAAGAATTGATTTAGCGTGCACACTTTTTTGGGTTGAACGACATTTAATTTCATTA
>JAUZNK010099577.1:0-11965 GCA_035046665.1 Euphysa ruthae
TATATGTGTGTGTGTGTATATGGCTCTCCTATAGTTTAACGGCGTAAAATAAAAATTTTCAGCGCAATTTCTTTTACCGATGTTATTTTTAGCGGCCAATTATTTAAAATGTCTCGAGGAAGACTCAAGCATCTATAAATATTGTTCCACAGGTTGAAATTTTGAATCAACAGGCCATACTAAATGAAACATGGTGATTAGTGGAACTTGGAGAGTACTAGATGGTGATTTAGAAGTACTACAGTGGCTTGCAAAGCGCAGACTTATTCACAATAATCTACAGTGTGTCCAGTGCAATGTTGCTCATTCACTCAACAGATATGCTGAGGGAATGGATCAATATCAATGGTGTTGTAAACAATGCAAAGGGCGGAAGAGTGTTTGGGTTGATTCATTTTTTAGTGGTAGCCATCTTACTTCGGAAAAAGTTGTACATTTCATATACTGCTGGTCGAGAGATATGCCACTTAAGGACATCAAACATGAGTGTTATCTTGCCAAGAATGATGTTACCCCAATTAACTGGGCAAATTTCTGCCGTGACTTATGTGTACAATGGCTCATAGCTAACCCTATGGAGGTAGGTTTTGACAATAATGGTGAACCAAACACCGTGGAAATAGATGAGTCTAAATTCCTCCATCGGAAGTATCACAGAGGTTTGTAGCGGACATTGGGTCTTTGGTGGAGTTGAAAGAGGCTCAAAGAAATGCTTTTTTGTGGAAATACCTGATAGAAAAGCAGCAAGACTAGAGGCCCGAATTAATCAATATATTTTACTAGGAACGCACATAATGTCTAATGTCTGGCGAGGATACCACAATCTAGTGAATCTAAACAATCGGGTCTACAAACCATATCGAAAATTTTGTTGATCCCAAGAATCCCGAAAATACAAATACAAATACGGTAGCAGGATTTTGGATGCACAGCAAGGAGATCGTAAAAGAATGATCCTAATATATCTCCAAAAGGCCTTTGACACAATAGATCTCAATATTTTGCTTGAAATACATGCGTTTTTCGGAGAATGTAGTTTTCTGGTTTAAGTCTTCTCTCAAATAGAAAGTGTAGGGTAAAAGTTGATAAAGAACATTCTGATGAAGCATTAGTGAAATGTGGTGTCCCTCAGGGGTCAATTTTAGGATACCTTTTGTTTTTGCTGTATGTGAACAACATGAGACAAGCACTAGAGTGTGACTCTTGCTTGATTTTCCAACATAAGGATGTGAAAGAAATAGAATTTTAAACCGAAAATTTTTTTGTGAGTGATTTGTCAATAACAAATTAAGTGTGCACTTTGGAGAAGAAAAAACCAAGTGTATCCTCTTTTCTTCTAAAATGAAAGCTAAATGAGCAGATCCCTTGAATGTAATTTATAAAGGCACATCCATTAAACAGCATACGTCAGTAAAATACCTCGGATGCTTTTTAGATAAAACCCTGAGTGGAAAGACAATGGGTCACTATGTTTTAAATAAAGTTAATTCCAAACTTAGATTTTTATACAGAAAACAATCTTTCTTAACACCATCCTTAAAAGCGTGCTGTGTGCAATGCTCTGATTCAACCTCATTTTAACTATGCATGTTCTGCCTGGTATTTGTTCTGGTATTTAGACCTGAACGAATCACTTAAAATTTGTGCACAAAATAAAGATTTTGTTTAAATATGAATAGTCGCGCCCATATTGGTACTGAGCAGTATAGGACCATAAATTGGCTGCCTGTGATACGAGGGTTAATCAGGCTATTGCTGCACACGCATTCAAATTCTGCAGTAGACCCAACTTAAATTACATGTCTGAATTCTTTAAAATTTCTGAAAATAGGAAAATCCTGCTGCCCAACAACCATCTAGATACACACTTTATATGGAACAGGCTTTCTAATGAAATAAAATTAATCACAAACTGTAACGTATTTAAACATAAGATCAAGGAGACATTTTATAACTCTCTGGATATAGTTTGCAGTCCTAATAAATATAGATTATAATTGTGTAAAAAACCGCTTTTTAAATATTTACATATATTATTATTATTTTTTAAAATATTTTATATATTTATTTTTTTTCAAATTTTTTTTTTATACTATGCTTCGGCTCAATCTGTTTTTGTGTGCGATGTATAACGGAACCACAATGGAAATATTGTTGTAACAGACAATTTTTATGCCTATCATTGTCACCATTCGATTTTACCTTAATTTTTTTTTTTTTTGTCTTGTAATTTTTATAGCTAATGTACATTTGTTTGTGGCAGAATAAATGCTTACTTTCTCACATACCGAAGCACGATCGAAGGATAAAATTGAGCCGTTTATGAATGATTTAGTAGGTAATTTTCAGATGGCCTTCTACCCATACCAAGAAATTTCGATTGATAATATGGTCATTAAATTTAAAGGACGGTGAAAAAATAAGCAATGCAATTTAAATAAACCGAGCAAATGTAACATAAAAATATTTGATTTATGTGATAGTGTAATAGGATATGCTTACAATACATTGACGTACTTTGGTTCAGAAACTTTGTAGAACGCTGACATGGAAAATACTTGTCAATCATAAAAAAATTTTATGTATCTGTTACGACCACTAGGTCGTAACAGATACATAAGGTCATTATGTATTTTCTGACAGGTAATATACTATGCGTAAACCTATTACATATTTGTCATGTATTTTGTTTTATTATACTGGAACACTTTATACTAATAGAAAAAACTTTCTGATTGATGTAAAGTTAAACAAGCACATGAAGCGTTTGGAATCGTGATATTATAGAAGTGAACTTTGTTCTCGTTGCTTTGTGTTCAAGATAAAAAGCCAACAAACCAGTGTTTGCTGTATCCGTCAAGTTTTCAAAAAGTATTGTTGATGTTCCTCAAAGACGTGGTGGATTCACAGAAAAGCCAGAGTTGATTCACTACTATAACTTGTAGATAAATAGATGCGATCGCCTTGATCAGATCAATGGATACGATCGCCTTGATCAGATCAATGGATGCGATCGCCTCGATCAGAGTGTTTCATACTATAGTAATTTGAATTGAAAAACTGTAAAATGGTGGAAGAGAATCTTTAATTGGTTAACTGAAGTAACCCAAGTAAATGCATACATTATTTACTTGCTAGGCATGCCAGCAGGAAAAAAATTTCATTAAAAAAGTTTAAAAAATGTTTGATCAATGAATTAGTATGTACGCAGTGGTCATAACTATGCCATATAGTGTTAGCGACAAGAGAGGTCGACTGAGGAAAAATTTGAAGGAAATAAATATTTAATTGTTTACCTCAAGGAAGACAGAAACTGTGCAGTATGTAGTTCTCCAAATCAACGTCAGCGCACAAACTATATATGTAATGGATGCTCTGACTCTCGCCATTTTCACTCTAAAGACTGTTTTTATATTTATCATACCAAGAACTGATTAAGGTTTGTGTTGTGCAACTTGGAATTTTTCACATTTATTCAGGTAGTTGTTCGTTATTACAATCAAGACTAGTTTTGAATTATTCAAATCTTTACAATTTTGCAGATTTTTTTAAAAATTAATCTTTTTAAGCATATTATGGAAAATCCTCACCTTATTGGATTAGATAACTCAAACTTTTTAGGTATTATTGTATCAACAATAGTTGTATATGGTTACCAGTCATAGTTTGTTTTGTGGAGTTTCTAAAATATGATTTAGGCTCCAGTAAATTTAGTTTCTGGGCATCAAATTTTAATTTCTACAAATAAAATCTTTCCTTTTCACCCTCAAAATTTTTTTCAACTTAGTTCCACATAACTTAAACCTAGTAAAGATGTACTTTTTATCTGGCTTTCCATTAATGTATGAATATTCATATCTCGAGACATGATTAAAATAACATGTTTATTTTCTGTCTTATAACTATATTATTAGTATTTCTTTTTAAATTATTTCAATTTAAGACCTTATCCCTAATAACTATCACTTAGAACTGTAGCAGTACTGCTACTTCATATCATTATTATGATATGAAAACAATTTTTAGTTTTAACGAACTAATCTAAGAAAGCTTGTAATTAAAAAACCTAAACAAGGTTTAAAAAAAAAAAAAGTCTATAAAATATTATTCAAAGTTTTTAAAATTTTTAATTTGAACCGTCCTAAAAAATTCCGTGTTTTTCAGTTAAACAGGGGTTTACTGTATTGTTGTTTTAACATTCTGTGAGATAACGCAATATACGAAAATAAACAATCTTTTTATAAAGTCCTGTCTTTCAATTGTTTTGGATATTTTTAAAAGCTGTTAGCCGCAGCACTTTTGATTTTTTTCCATGTGATCAAATTGGTTATTTAATCTTAGTTGTGGAATATTTTGAAAATAACGTTATAGAGTGTATGTCTAACTAAATACATATCAGACTAAAAGCATATTTAACTAAATGTTTGACTAACTTATTTCAAAGTCAGTATTCACTTTTGTATTTCACCTTTTCATTGATTTTTAGTTGGAATTTGAATTACCACATCGAAGTCATTTTGGAGAATACACATTGGCCAACAACTGCAGATTTTTTTAATATCACTTTAACAGTTTTCTTTGATCCACTGATGTATAGTTTTAAAGATGATCAAGTACATTCGCAAAATAAAAAGTATAACACATTAAAGAGAAGTATGTACAATGCGAGCAGCATCTCATTTATCGTAAGTTATGAAATTTTATTGAGAATATATGATGTAAAAATCATTTTTGTGACTTTCGAAAAATCCTGTTTATTCTAAAGGTTTATTTTTTAGTTTACTAGTTCATTTTTTTGGGGAACACATCTATCTTCATTTGGTACTATTTACTATGAAAAATCAGAAAGGTTTTCCTATATTATTTATTTATTTATTTATTTATTATTTTTCATGTTTTTTGACAAAAAAATTTTGTACCATATAGTTTTTCATTTTTGATTTTTCTTTATTTCTCTTTCACTGTTGTCAATAGGTGTTGATTTTATAAAATTTAGGGTTGCATTTTAGCCACTGGATTTCAATAGATTTGCGTAGACATGAATATCGTATCATTTGAAGAAATATCTTTTGTTAATTGTTTGAGGAAAACTATTATTGGCAATTGTTGGTTGATCGTTAGAAAATTTATTTATGTATATAGGGTCGTTATTTGGATTTCTGTATGGTTTGAATAAATATTTATCCAAGCTGAATTGTATATCTTGGTAATCAACTATACTTACATTTGAACTGTAATGGAAATTCCACATTCTTTGAACTGTTTTTTGAGATTTTTTTTCTTTTCTGATCTAAGGTGTGAGGTTTCATAAATCTCCTATAAAAATTTCTTTGAAAGCGATAATACTTGCTTACTATCTCGTCATCATTACCAACATCACATTTGTGGTCGTCATCATGGCTGTCATCATAAATTTTATTTTTGTTTGTTTTTGCAGCAAATACTTCAATGGAAATGAGTGTTTACACTAAGACTTATATTTTTAGCATATATATGTAGTAGGATAACCTAACCATTTGAAGATTTGTTGAAGAAATTAATTCAAAGCTAGATGCATTTCCTAATGCTAACATATTTAAGATTGAATAAGATATAGAATAAGATAGAAATTGAATCTTTCATCAAGTGGTCATGCACTGGATGACTTACAAATTAACTATTATTCGAAAACCAAAAAATCAACCAAAAATCAAAAAATTTGCATTAATTAAATTATGTTTCTCAATGACCTCGTAATTTCAAAACAAATTAAAAAAAAACATTAATAACATTTTAATAAACCAACATTACATCCTCCAGTCACAATACCCTTTATTTACACCCTGCAGTCACTTTTCACCTCATTTATACTCTACATTCGCAGTAGACCTTATACAGCAATAAAGTTTTATTAATGAAGGAAGATATTAAAGTTTGGCATACATGTTTGTTATTGCATTACCGTTGATTTCTAACAAGCGAATAATTGGCGAAGATATAATCGTGATTATTAATGTTACAATAAGCCAGATGATGATTTTGAATTTGAACATGTTTCTAATTGTTCTTTGATGAAACATATAAATGACAGTAAAATTTCTTAACATAATGGTTAGCAAAATTTATTGTATTTATATTAATTTCATTTATTTCAATTGCATTTATATCGATTGCATTGAAATTGCTTGTATATAACTGATATAAATATATATTGATTGCATTTATATTGATTTTATTTATCTCGGTTCAATTTATATCAATTACATCTATATCGATTCCCTTTATTTCTATTGCATTTATATATCGATCCCATTTATATCGACACAGTATTTATATTAGGATTTGAGATTTTCAACACGGGTAGATTTATTATCAATATTTTTATTGCAGTGAAACTGAAATCTACAAAAACAAACCATACACTACTCTTCATACCCTACCTACCCTACCCTACCTTGATATAAAGATTTATAAGTAAGGAGCTGCAGACAGGAAAAAATAAAACAAGACTTAAAAGGATATAAGTGATCTATGGTAATAAATGGTCTGCTCACAGCAGGAGTACATCAACAAAATGCTCTAAAAATTTAAGATGAACAATTCTATAAACAGTAAGAATGATCACCATAAAAAATGAGTTGAAGTGGTATCCGGACAATTGCCCCCTAGATATTTGCCCCCTGGGTAATTGGCCAGGGACAATTGCCCCCTTGATCAATTGCTTCAGGACAACTCCCCCTTGGATTATTGCCCCTGGATAATTGCCCCCAGAAAATTCCCCCTAGGATAATTGTCCCAGATAATTGCCACCATTTTTAAGCAGTTATTAATTAGTTGGTTAAAATATATTAAACAATCACGAATGGAATGACAGGCAACATAAAATGTTTGAATGCATTATTTTGAGAATTAGCCTTATTCATATGCGCAGAGGAGGGTTCTTTTATACTGACTTCAGGAAAAAAATCCACAATAGTATTTTATCGTGGAAATACTAATGATCTCCCTGAAATTATAACTGATGGGCAATTTGTAAAAATAAAAAGTTAAAATGATAATTTATGGAGAAAAATATCTACTGTAAAAACAGTCACTGAAAAATTTCGAAAAAGAAAATATGAGGTTTCCAGCCTTATTGTCAATTTAAATCATTAAGTCCTTATCCCAATTGCAGTCAAAACAGTTTGCAAGGAAAAATTATTTTTCGGCATTGATTAAACTGTTTAGTTGTAGCATACATGTATGCTAAATCAGTGTCAATTGTACAACAAAAATTTAATTGGTGGAATTCATTCCTTTCAGCATTATTTGAACAAATAAACCTTCAACCAGAAAAAGGATTCCTTTTGAAAGACATGCCTAAAAGTTCTATGAAAACATGACACGGTCTCACTGATTTAATTCTTGATGCAATTGAGTTTTAATTCCAGCAAGCATCGAAATCGGCTCTTTAATGTTTAAAAAGGGCAGTGAAAACCTTGGAAAGGAGCTACCATTTGAGAACTTAATAAAATTCAGACGATTTATCAGTAACTACAATAACACAGTAACTAGCAAAGCTCTCATTGGTGTTTCACCTAATGGAGGTGGAATTTTATTTAGGCTCAATACCAGATGCAGAGATAAAGGGATTTTTTTGTTGAAGAAGGTCTGGAAATAATGACTGATAGAGGTTTTTCTATTCAAGATCTTTGTGAAGTTTTCTTAATTAGACCTAATCAAAAAGATTGCTATCAATTTCAACAGACAGATTTTGCTAAAAAATTTGATATTGCGTCTACTCGAACACATGCTGAGCGTTTCATTGGCAGAGTACGGAATTGGAACAATTTAAATAAAGTTTGGCATCGATAAATAGAATCAACATTCTTTTTTCAACAGGGAAAACCATTTGCCATATTGTGAACTTAACAATAAAAAAAATATTTTTAATGAAAACTTAGTAAAAACAAAACAGTTATAGCTGTGTCAAATGGAATTAAAAAACAGTAAAATCAATGCTGTCCATAAACTCAATAGTTTTTACAACTATGCAGTTCTTGATAAAGGGTCTAAATTTTTTTAAGTTCTCCAAAGTTAGCTCCTTTCCAAGTATAAATGTACTAAGGTTTTCACTGTCCTTTTTTTCTTCATGACTCCAACAAAAAATTCTGCTGTTACTAAGTTTTATATCACAAATTTTTTTAACAATATCCATTAGCAAATTATCTCACTTATTTAAGAAGCAATTAGATTTAAGTGATTTCCGGTAGTATCATACAAGAACATGATACTTAGCATCTGTACATCAGTCTTGTTTATATGAATAAGGCTAATAGTAATCAAACATAATCTGAATGTTGGTAACTTTGAATGTTGGTAAAGCAGAATAAAAAGACTAATTGTAAACCCAGCAAAATTTCAGCTTGTTTTAATAGGTGGTAGGAGAAAAATCATTTATTTTATCAGTTTTTAATTTTTGTTCTCTGATTTAGATTTTTTAAGTTAAAACTGTCATTTGAACATTAAACTGATTGATCTGTAGTTAGTTTTGGGCGTAGTGCCATTACTTCTATGATCAGAAATATTATCTGTCAATTTATCAGTTATTTGCGTGCTATTAGTCACAAGGTTTTAGATCTTAAGTTAAATGAATCTTATGATTTTCTTTTGGTTACAATATTGTATTTCTTTCATTTCCAAAAAAATAAACCTTTAAAAAAAGTCAATTAAAAAACATGATATCTTTTGCTTTAATTGGCTGGTCGATTTTACCAGAAATAGATTTCATTCTATTTAAAAAAAATGTATTTATTTATTTTTGGCTAGTCATTTATTGGGGGTCAATTACCCTAGGGGAAATTATCCATGCGGAGGATTGTCTAGGGTGATATTATCTGGGTGGCCAATTATCCTAGGAGGCAATTTTCTTGGGGCAATTGCCCTGAGGGCAATTGTCCAAGATGTGAATTTTCTGGGGGCAAATATCCTAGGGGCAATTGTCTTGGCAATTTTCTATCTCGGGGTTGAAGTAAATAACTTGAAAACATTTTTTTTTTAGTTTAGTTCCAAAAGTTATGCCTCAATTGATAAATCACATTTGGACATGTAAAGATATTGACATTAAGCAACAAAATATTCAAATAATGATACGATTTGTCAAAAATTGGAGTGAAAGATTATCTTTGTCTTAAAAAAAATCACTATCTGACCAAAGTTAAATTTTAACAAAAAGATATAAAGACAGCAACAACAACTTTTGAAGTTGTTGCATTTACCACTTATAGTATTAAAGTATTATAGTATATTTTTGAATAAGGTGTCGGCTGGAGTTTATTTTAAAATCCTTAACAGGTTAAATATATATTTAAGGGCCAGAGTCCACTAAACAAAAATAAAATAAAATAACGAATTGAGCAAGGTTTTTTCAAGATTAAGGCCTACAATTATTTTAAGTTTAAAAGAAGAAAGGGTTCTCCAGAAATACAAAGGTGCAATTTACATCTCGGTCAACACGAAGAAATATAATGAAAATGGCTCATGGTACCATATCATGTGAACACTCCTTACACAATTCGACGACGCAATGAGATTAACAAAAAAGCAGGTACTGATGCAAAATCATGCTTTTCAAAAGAATTTCAAAATTCAAGTTGTCGTCAATGTACTCTTAAACGTACTTCTCAATTAATAACATATAAAGGAAAACTATTATTTCTGACTTTATGCAATTTTTTTTAGGAAATAATAAAATCTACTCAAGACTCTAATGATATAAAATAATGTTTTGTTTCCAACTATTGTAGGTTGTACAGATTTAATAAATTTCTAAAAAATTCAATTTGTTTACAAGATGTAATATTAATTTTCACACTCAAATTATTGGCTCTTTACTTGTTGTTAGATTTTGAGTGTCTTTTTTGTGATGAGTTCTGCGAGGTAATAAATAGTGGCTGAAGTATGACATCTGTTTTATAACTATCAATAATTATAAATATCTCATGGCATATTAATTTCCGGAGATTTTACGTTAACTCAACTAGATATGAAGTCTCAATTCATTTTGCTTGTTACGAATTTTGACTTTAAGGAAAATAGAAATTGCAAGAGCCCTCTCCATAGGGAGCAAAATCCAACTGCTTTTACCTAAAATCCTGGCCATATTATATGACACTTATCAAATTTTGGCCCAAATTCACATTTGACACGTTGTAAAAGTGATTTTCTTGACCAAAATCGCAAAAATGATAACAAACCCAAATGTCACTTTCATTCCTTAGATCAAGCAGAGAATTTTTTTTAAATTTCTGAGTTCTAATTCTATAAGCATATTAACCGAAAGATAGACCTAAAGTTGGATATACCAAGAGTGGTGTACCCATATTTTTAACTGCTTGTGGTCTTTTTTCAAATAATAAGGTGTCTTGATAACATATGAGTGTCATAATATTTTGAACATGATTGTAACGGTTTTATTAATTTTTATCTTATGTTTAATTAATAATTTCAGTTGCTGACACCTCTTATTTATGGCTTATCTTATTTACGCAATTACTTTTAAAACAAATTTGATTTCGTGTTTTCCATTAGCGGGTCTATCCCTTAATTGAAGTGTTACAAGAAATAATATTTCAGCCTTCTGATATGGCTACCTAATAACTTATTGGATATTAGCTTAAAAATTTGCTCCTACGGATGATTTTTCGGATTGCGTCTTGAGTTTCTTCTTGTTTATCATTTCGTTTTTTCGAAAAGAAAATTTTTAGATCTGCCAACTAAATTTGGAGAGTAAAGGACTGACTTAGGAGTAATCAAAACTTTTTTTTACGATATTTTGATATAACAAAAAGCTGCTGAAAAATGCTTCATTAAAATTTAAAAACTACGTTTTTTAAACATTTTGGCATTAAAGTTAATTAATAGTTAATTTAAGTTTTTATTGTAAATGTTGCAATAAATAATTAATTACAGGATGCCATAGATGTTGCAATAAATAATGGGTGCCATAGATTTTTAGAAAAGTTTCATTAGCCTGTGTTAATGATGGATTTGTTTGTTACCATTCATTTGGTTAAGCCTGTTTTACTAATAAATAACCAAATTTAAAAATTGAATTATTTAATATTTATATAATATCCAAAATAAATAATGATAAAAAATTTAAAACATTTAAAGTGTTATTTATTTGTGAATTAATATTGAATAGAAATAAAGTGTTGCTGGTTATCAAACCACGGAGAATTAAATAAAAAAAAAAAATGGTTGCATATTTAGATGTTGGATTAAAAAACGATTCAGATATTTTTATTTAAGATAAATTTGAACTCAAAAAATAGCTCTATATCTCCTTGTCCTGATTATTCAAGCAAGAAATTTTGTAGAGAATTTTCATAGAAGGATGAGGCTTCCGATAAAATTTAAATCCTTTTTTTAAGAAATTCACCTGCTAACAAAAAATACCGAGAACATCAATACGTTTTCAATAATGTTGTTTAGTTAGGATGTGATTAAACAGCTAAAGCTTTGAGCAACTGATTGTATGAGTAACTTATAAAAAAGTAATAAATAGACGGGATTTTCTGCAGATATGTTTTGATGGAATACTATGATGAGGAAATGAGTATTGCCTTCCAAATTTTTTCTTTCTATATTTAAAACATTCTATGAGCAAATACCCTGAACTGTTTTTAACATTAACCGACTGCGATTTGGTTTTCTTGAATTTATAGTCGGACAGAAATATTAGTGGGAAATACTTTAGTCGTCTACGAAAAATTTGGTCACTTTTTTCCGAATTTGTTTTGTCCGATGAAGGTGTATAGTAAAATTGAATGCCGTAACATTTTCAATAAAATAAACTTTTGAAATCAATAATAAAAATGATAAAGTGGGCGTGTAATTTAGACAATGAGCTCATTGAAATTATTTTATATGTTTGATTACTATTAGCCTTATTCATATAAACAAGACTGATGTACAGATGCTAAGTATCATGTTCTTGTATGAT
>JAUZNK010099588.1:0-11964 GCA_035046665.1 Euphysa ruthae
TCTATCACAGACAATCATTTCCATCATTTCTTTGTAACTTAAACTAGTGGTAGCTGCTAAAAGAATTGTATTCTGATAAATAGTGCAAACGTGTACCAGAAGACCCAACTGAAACACACCACTTAGGTCTCAATGAACGAAAATATGAAAACCCAAGCTTGATTAATGGAAATTGTGTTTTAAACATTCAATACAGTTCTTTTAGTGTGCAAAGTAATAAACGTTTTTGTTTCTATTCATTTCTTAGAACGCTAACGACATCTTTATGAGCAATTCATCAAAAAACTTTTTCTATTGGTGTTTGATACGTAGTTTCAGGAAATTTTTTTTTTTTTTTTTTTGGACATCTTCCCTTGTTTTTTCCCATCCAAAATTATGTGCCCCAATTTTTTTATATTAATACACATATATCTTGCATTTCCATTTAATTTGAGGTCTTTAAAGTGTGATTTTTGGATTCTACAGACCTCAAAATATACAGGTACAAAGTTTCATGACTGTTGTTTTTCTATAAACATGTACAAGTAAAGTAAGAAATGGCCTGATTGTAATAAATAGGGCCGCCCCCCTCTATTTCAGGGAAAAGGGTCAAATTTCACAGGCTGTAATTTCAAAACAGCTGGTGCTAAGGCATAGAAATTTTGCACAGATGGTCAGGGTGATAGATTATTGGCTCAAACCAAATTTTCTTAATTTTTTGGATGATTTAATATGGAATGACCCCTGACGTAACCCTTACCCTACTAAAATCACAACTTAGACAAGGCCTAAGTTTTTTGTGCTATCTATATTATTAAATTGTGGCCATTTTCATAATTTTTATATTTGCTATTATCTTTATTCGTTTTAAATCCTATTTGTAATTGATGATGAAATATAACTTACCGAGATATGTGGTAGAATCAGGAATGTACTTGGTTTAATTAAATAAATAAAATCTGTTGACTTTCTGTTTTGCAAATGTGCAGCACATTTTGTAGACTCTGATTTTTTGCAAAAAAAAAAAGATAAGAAATTCAAACATGTCCATCATCATCATAACACTTCTATCTATCTGAAAGCCAGTGAATGGTAGTTATTAGTTCTTTGTGTTGCTCAAAAATCTTTTCTTTGTTTTTTTATCTCAATATGAATCAAAAGTATTTAATTTTGCTTTTAAAAGTAAGCTATCAACCTCTGGTCTTTCTTTTCAAAGTCTATAATCTGAATTCTGGTGCTAATATTACAATAATCACAACTCGATGCTTACTTATCTAGTTTCTAACCTATATTTCAGACCTGGAATATTAGCATGTTTAAAAAAAAAAATGTATTTTGATCAGTTTAAAGAACACTTGATCATATTTTTTATTTTTGACCATATTTTTTATTTCAACTCTTTGCGCACTATAGGCAAAATTCTATTGTATAAGCTATAAACTGGCCATTTAAAAAAATAAAATAAAATCTCACTATACGCTATTGGTCATAACTTCTGTTATATTAAAGTGTAGAAGTTCAGTGAGGGCTCATTTTTTAGTTTTCATTCTTGTCATTTTCAGAGGAGCTACCAAACTTTTAAAACAAAATTTTACGGAGAATTCAATAAAATTGGTCTCCAGTCTATTAAAAGTTGTGTATCGGTCGAAAATTGCTTTCGAATTTAAAGTGTACGAAACTCGAAATATTCTGGGAGTGGGGTATTTTTATTGCATCCAAGTCCTGATATATTTCGGTCATCTCAGTGTGATTATTAAAAAAAGTAAAAAATCAGGATTTGAGATAAAATATTTGTTTTGACAAAGTTTTGGACGACAACCCCGTTCCGTCTTCAGGCAAATTACAAATGAAATCTTAGCATTTATAAAGGTTAGTAGTAGGCTCGAAATTTTGGAAGTTAAAAAATGAGAAGTATAAAATAAATATTATACTGAGTTATTTTTGTTATGTGATGTAGAGAAAAATGTGTTTTTTCTTAAAGTAGGAAATCAGGTTTTGAAAAATGTTATGAGATGCGGTTGCTATGATTAGTTTCAATCAAGGGGTTAATAAGTTCTTTAATTATATGTGAGATAAGTCATGCTTTTAATCCCCACTAAACCTACAAAAGTTTTTTAACATTTCCTTAGAGTCCATCTTCTTGACTCCATTATCATGTAGGGCTGTTGTGGCATTGAAAAGCTTTTCAAGTAATTTTCAAACACTGATGATTAAGTAGAAGAAAACACATATGCATAAAAAGGATTTTTGAACGGTAAAAAAAAAGTTGATTAGTTAGATTCGCTAAAGTTGTAAATCGCTCATCTGGATTTTCAGAATTTTAACTATTTGCAGGCCTGCACAATCTTTTATGGTTGGCTAGGTTACAGTGAATAAAAGGCTGACCTTGCTGATATTAAGTTTTTTCTTACGCACTTTCAGGTATGTGTGCATCAGATAGTAGATAGTGCAAAATATATAATTCATGCTCAAACTTTTAGATTACTTCATTCAGATCGTGATGAAATAGCTGATGTTCCTGCTGTTTATTTTGTTTACCCTACTGAGGAAAATATACAAAGAATATGTCAGGTAAAAAATGCTTTACTAGATCTAAAACTTTCACAAACAAAAAAATATTCAACTTATTCTGCCTTTTTGGATCTTTAATAGAAATTGTCATTTAGTAATACAAGATAGCATAGAGATTAGCTTGGCCTTAAAGGGATATGCAACTGTTTTTATGTGTTCAGCGCTAAATAAAGCTTTTTTGGACTAGAGTACTATATTTTTTATTTTATTGAAAATTTTTATTTAAAGATTGAGATTTTAGTTTGCTTGATAACTAGATAAATCACTGAGCTACAAGAAACATTTACTTTGTTCGTAGCTAAACTAAATTTAAAGACATTGATTGTATTTCAAAAAAAAAAAAAAATGTAATTCAAATATTTCTTGTGTTCTTAATAATATTGTTATTTTTAATCACTGTGATGTCATTAAGCTATACATGTTGATGCCATCAAACTAAATTTTACTTTCATTAGATTTGTCTTGAGAACAAAAACATTTTTTTTAACAAAATATAAAGCATTTTACTATATTTCAGAAAAAATCAACTCTTAATCAAACATGTAAACCTGGTTAAGATTCTTCTATAAGAATTTTTTCTATGGCATCACTTAACTCTAGTATTGTTTGTATGTTGTTTTTTGCTAAACTTAAGTTTGAAAAAGCAAAATTGGTGTTTTTGATTGTGTAATGATTCTGCTTACAGTGTTTCCCTTGAGAATAATTTGAGTTAGCTGTTATTGGTCTTGGCATTGTTTTAATTGTATTTAGAAGTGCAGTACAATAAATGAGTGAAGTCGATTTTGATGAAAATTTTGTTGTTTAATGGAGTAGCTCAAGACTACTTTAAATATGAGTTAAATACTGCTGCCAATTTCAAATTCAGTACCATGATGGTTTTTTTTTTTACATGTGGATGATATCAGACTGTCTGATGTGATTTTATAATTAGATGTTCCATGCTTTTTATTTCAAAATTAGGACACTTAGTTGGTAAAGACGAAATTAGATTAGGAGCTTGTTATTCTCAATTAAGCCAAAAGGGGTAATTCAATGTTATTAGCAAAGTAAATTCTAAATTAAAGTTTTTATTTAGAAAAAACAAGATACTTAACTTTGATCTTTAAAAATATTCTTGTGATGCTGTAATTCAACCCTACTTTGATTATGCTTTCCTTGTTGTGTAAATCTAAGTAAAGGATTAAAAACTAAACTTCAGAAAGTCCAAGATAAATGCCCCAGATTTTGCTTTCAGTTAGGGAATAGGGGTTATGTAAGACCAAAAAATCCAATGGAATAATAAAGATGAATATGAATGACTGGTTCGAACAAGATTTTAGTGTTTCTACATTTATTTAATTTTAACAAAAAATGCTTAACTTTTATGTCTGATATTTTTAAGGCTATTGATAAAATAACTGATAGTACAAGGTAGCAATATAAAGCTGATCTTGAGAAAAACTGTTCAAGGCCAAAATCCAATCTCTTATATAGGACCAACTCTAAATGCTAATTAATCAATTTATTCAAACATGATGAAAAGAAGCACGACTTAACTGTTATGAGGTGGACTGCTTAGATAATTTCTGTCTAACTATTCAGATAAAGTGTTTTTTCTACATCCGTATTATATTTTCTGGAAACCCCATCCTACATGGGACCATAATGCAAACAAGGATTTTTCTTGTGCTATCCCTGTCAACAATTTATTGCCGCTGTAAAAATTATCTTTGCTATTTGTTATTTTCAGTTTGTTTTTTAAATTCAATTTTTTGATTGATTACAAAATTAAATCTTGGTCGACAATTTGGTAAAATATCGAAACAGGTATATTTTAGTTGCTGTCAAAGTGAGGCCAAGAAAACCTTTTCAAATGTTAATAATCAAAGGTTATTCAACCATAAATTGAATTTAAGGATCTTTTGACTAATGCAAATACCAAGTAAGATATTAAATTAGACAGTGTCATAATTGTAAAATCATAAAGGAAATCATGCTGCAAAATAAAGATAAAAAGTTCCCTTCCCTAATATTCCCTAATATTAGGCATGATATCGATTAACAAAAGATTCCAGCCTTAATTGCTTCTGTTTGAACTGTTTCTAATCTGTACTTTACCCCATCTTAATTGGGTGGATTGTGAAATAATGTATTACGTAGAATAATGACTAAGTGCATGTTTTGCAAGTTTCAATATATTTTTACCAGGTTTCTGTACTACATTTTTTTGATAGAAAAACCAAAAAAGTTTCTTGCCTTTTAATTATCATTTTTATTATTTATATCATTTATTATTTATTTATTTATTTATTATCATTTATTATTTATATCATTTATATTATTTCTATTATATTTAAGTTATTGTCAATTTTTGGAAGAAAAATTTTAATTTCCAAGTTTTGGGTGAATGAAATACTGTATATCATAGCATTGATATCATAGGGTATTGCCAATTTTCCCTAATGAAAAAATGGAATGTGGAAACCTAAAGTTTTGTAACTTCACACATATATAGCATGATTTTATGCCCAAAGTTATTCATAAAATATAAACTCAGAGTTATGTTTTTTCTTACGGCATTGATTAAAAAATTTTGAAAAACTAATGATTAGTCAAGAAAATATACATTTAGTGCGACCCACTTCAGTAAAAAAAAGAAACACAAATTAAGTGTATAACTCATTAGTAGAAACTAGTAAGGGGCTCACATTTTCACTGTTCTTTCTTTCTTTTTTTTTCAGGACCTTCATAATCATGTGTACGAAAAATATTATTTCAACTTCATATCTCCTATATCAAGACATAGACTTGAAGATATAGCTACGGCAGCTCTTCAAAGTGAATCAGTTGAAGTTGTTGCCAAAGTAAGTATTACTAGTGAAATATTTATCTCAGTTCAATTTGAAATTGATAATCTTATTATCAATAATAAGATTTATTTTCTTATCTTTAATTTATATTTGTGTTCTTGTCCCATGGGTAGGTCCTTAAATTTTCACCTAAAATTTTGTAAATATTTTGAGTTAAGCATTAATTTTTTTTGTTCTAACAGCTCATTGGTAATTTTGGCTCTTTAAAATTGCCATACCTTTTATATCAAGGCCTGAATTTTATAAAATTCCATGAACTGGAAATGAGAAATGAATGTACTTGTGGAACTTTTTTTATTGGCTATTTCTTGTCTTAACTTGTAAACGTTTGTTTATTAAAATGGCCTTTGGAGAATTTGTAAGATTTTCATGCTGTATAAAATAGTATATAAAACCTTTGGCATAAGAAAGATAACAATGTTGAACGAAGTATCAATTCTTTTTCTTAGGTTGTTGACCAATATTTAAATTTTATTTCACTAGAAGAAAATTTGTTTACTGTGAAGCATCATGGGAGACAAAGTATATCATACTATGGTGAGTTGACTACCAACTAAATCATTAATTATATTATCAACTTATTAAGTATTTAGTTTGGTGTCTGGGTGAGTGTTCACTTGGCTAAGTGATGGTCGTTAGCTTTGAGAGACAAGTCTCCAAGTGTGAGATCCCACAATAAAAGACCTCACTTCCTATCTATAACCCTCTAAGGCATATGAAGCATTTTTTGATTTTTCTCAGAAAGCTTCTGCTTTCTACTTATGTTGAAATCTTGCGAAAGTGACTAAATTATTGTCAGAATCACATGCTATTTATCTTCATTTTCACTTTCCCTTTGTTTTTTGTATTATAAATTTATAAATTTGAAATAAAATTACTTGTCTTAGTTTAAAACTATAATTTTTCTTATTTGGCTGTTCTTTTTCTTTTTTTTTTTTTTTTTTTTTTTTTTTTTTTTTTTTTTTTTTTTATATTATTATTAATATAATTTTGTGAGGATCACTGCACCATTAAAAAGATAGATAAAAAGATTTTTTTTTTTTTTATAAAAGAGCTGCAGAATCAATCCATTGAAATAACCTTGATATAACTGAATAAATCTGGTGATAGCACTAATCACTAAATTCATCTAGCTAAAATGCAAAACTAACTACATTTCAAAAATTAAAATTTAAAAACATTCAAATGCTTTTCCATTTGGAAAATAGAGAATATTTTACATACAATCAACACGTGTAATTCATTGAACCAAAAGGAAAACTCACAATAGAATTATTGTCATATAATTATAGTCATATAATTATAATTATTATTATATAAAACAAACATTTTAACTGCTAACTTTCAACTGCTAACTTTCAAAAAAAAAAATCACTTTATTTTTATAGTTTCTTTCTGTGGTTTCTGAGAAACTTTTTGTGAGAATTGAAAAGATTAAAAAAAAAAACATATATATATGTGTGCACTTTAATGTATAGAAAGTTTGATTTCATTTTATGATAGGGAGTTAAAAAAAAGTGTTGACCCTATTTGGTTCATGGTCGTTTTCGTTTTGCCACCATATTGGATTCAAAATGCCAGCCATTTTGGGCCCAAAATTTTTTTTTCACAAATATCGTCATATATATATCAATCTTCAACAAATTTTATGTAGATTTCAAATCACATAATTACACGATGGCTGAAACCTACAGGAAAATCATCAAAGCCAAAAAACTCAGGCCTTGTAACAGTGAAACTGAAATTGTGATGTTTCCACAAGTATCTCATGACTGATACAGAATTTAATCCTCCCAATTTAGAGTCCATACAGTATGTGTCATTTGAATGAAACAAATATGAATATATATACTTACTTATATACACTATAATATATTTACTCAGCTGCTACTTGCTTACACAGTATCAGTTACTTAGCTTGCTCAAAATTATATCACTTAACAGTATCAGTTACTTAGGTTACTCAGCATTATGTCACTTACACAGTTGAGTTGCTGATTGTAGAGCAATGATGTCAAGATGTGCTATGTAGAGACTAAGACTGCTTAAAGTGTGTGTTAAATGTAGATGCTAGATTACTTTTTTTATAATGTTCTCATTGTAATCATTGATGCATCAAAACAATTGAAATACAGTATTCTTTCAAGCTTGAGTGAAAATGACCTGAAAATCGTTAATTAACATGCCCTCACATGCTATAGAAGTTTTTTTTTTATGTCCTTTTTGTTATAAATACCAGCTAAAAAAATATTACTAATTTAAATGGATGAGAAATTGACTTGCATAGTGCATTACAAAAATGCTCTGTTGTTAAAGTATTATCATTGATCAATCAAGAAAGAATAAGGCATTGAATTGGTGGTGAGAATCTTCATCAACAACAGATAACTGAAGAGTTTAGCTCAGGACATGGATTTCACAAACTCGCTGAAAATCTTGACTCAATAAATTCAAACAAATTGAAATATGTTACTGTACTAATAATTTTGTCAAAGCTTTTGCTGCTGTGCTTTTATTAGCTTTAGGTTTTTTTGATTTCCAATATGATAGACTGATGATGACGTAAGCAAATTTACCATTATATTATTATTTTTATAATATTTATTTTACAATTTATTTATTTAATTTTTTTCTTCTTTTCACAGCAATTTTTTATTTCTTTTGATTAGTCTTTCAAAAACTTAACTATAAAATAAATTTTTTTAAATTATATTATATTATTATTATTTAATAGAGTTAAATGTGATTATTTTATCCAATTTATCACACATTCGTTTTTATATTTTACATTATTATTTTATATTAGTGTTGATCTTTTGCTATTATTTAAACTGTGGACTTCCATATCTCAATAACAACAGATGAACCGAACTAACCAAGAATAAAAGTTAAACGTATTTACCGTGCATATAAGTTTATAAATATATTTTTTATTTTCTTAACCTTACTCTTTAGTTACTTTTGTAGAAATATATTTTTTTTCAATCAAAAATAACTTCGCAACATATTGCCTATTCTGTATTTTATATATAAATTATGTTTTGTTGCCTATTTATACTAAACATGAAACAAACTACTTTTAATCTATATTAAACATGAAACAAGTTACTTTCAAAAAAGGGTAAATTTTTCATGAAGAACGAAAATAAATTGATCTCCACCGAAATATGGTCGGTCGGCAACGAAAAGCGAAAGGCTAAGTTGGTTTCTCCTTTTGTGTTATTATTCTATTTGAAAAAAAAAATCTTAGCTTAGCTTAAAAAGAATGTTGCATAAAATGATATAATAAAGTAATATTTTATTTAGGTATTTAACTAGACTATAAATAGAGTCCATTTAAAATCCCAGCCGATTATGGATAAAAGTAAATCCTAATTTGAGCTACAAAAATAAAGATAAATACTAATATATGACTTAATCATGCATTTATAACATTGAAACATCAAGGAACAAGCTATAAATAAAATAACCAACTTATGCGTTGGACTAAATCAATCCTGTAACGTAACATGGCATTATGAACTTAAATTATGTTTGATATGGAATTTATTTAGCTAAAAGAAAATAAATTGTTGGGATTTCTGATACAAATAATTTAGTTTTAGAAGCATTTCAGCGATGTCTTTGCGCTTGAAGTTGATAATGCATCTTTGTAAGCAAGCTCGATGCGATGGCTAAAACAGTCCATGACAGTTAAGCAGTTAAATTCTGGCCCTTACCCCAGCTTTTTTACTAAGGTTAGTAGCTGCGCCATCAACATTTAAACCTTTCGCACTTTCTAAGTCTTGGATACTTAAAGATTTTATTACTTGTTTTTCCTTTAAAAAAATATGGAATATAACTTTTTGTTTTCAAACACTGCTATCTGTACATCCATCCGATGGAACAGAGAATTAATATAAACTAACCTTCTTTTTTAAATTATTTTTTAAAACATCACCAATTTCATCAATAAGATTAGCAGTTCTGTCAAATATCGTGCCGACTTGAGAAAAGTTTTTGCCCACATCTAAAATACAAGGATACATCATAAATGGGAGTTCGTTTTTTGCCATTACATAGACCATATTAAATTTTTTTTAATGTCTTGTCCATTTCTGCCATTTTACGGAGACTTTTATCTATAGCAGAAGTGTTGTCTACAACCTAATTATATTTTGATCAACCCAATATTTCTTCATCATTATTGTCCTTTGGTGCTAGATGGGGGCTGGATAAACAATGTTTTTTTATGCTATCATGTTATATGAAAGTACAACCTTCAGTCCATTGAGAATTATAATTTTTCAAACTGCAAATACCATCTTCGTATCTACAGCATAAATTGCATTTTAACAATATAAATTAACATTCATTAACAGTTTTTTTCAAAATACAATTAAACTGCTTTTCCCAATTTAATACAGTAGTTAATTTTGCATATAATATTGACGAAAGGAAAAGTAGAAAGTAATAAAACAACAACTTTTTCTATTTTGAGTGTACTTTGCCCTACATCTTAGAGGTGAATAATCATTGGGTAGATGTAAAGGAAACAAAATAAATGGCTCAATTAAGATTTTTTGACAATTCTCATTCTTGCTATAATCTTGGTAAACGAGGCAAAAATAATTGTTTTCATGTTTTTCTTTAGATTCATTTATTAGTTTTTTGCAATTCTTTGCATGAAGTTAAAAGATAAGGAAATGGAAATTTTGAAAAATTCTTGTTAGATTGTTCGATGTGGTACGTTTGAAGTTTTCGAACTTAGTGTTCCCATTTGAACTTATGGTAAAGAAAATCTTTGGTTCCAAGATGGATTTGAACCCGCAGTATTAAGATCTGGATACCTTATCCGCTCAGATAATTATTAGTGAATCCCACTTACCTTCAGCTTTTTTTGTAAGGTCATAATTTTTTGTAGCGTATATGTCTTATTAGCTTAACTTACTAGATCTTTTTTTTTTTTAATTTAGTGTGTTTCTTCTATTTCTTTTGTATCTAACTTAAGACCTGGATTTCTCTTGAGAAATTAACTGTTTTGCTTAATGAATAAATTGCTATGACTTTGTCCATGATTTTTATGTTGGATAAATTAAGGCGTTTTATAAAATACAAGTAAATCATTAAAGAGGCAGATCATCATTCTCAGTTTAACGTCTGTTTTCTAGACTAGCATGGGTTGGAAAATCAATTGTTTTATCAATTATTTTTCCTGGATCTGTTCCTCTTAAATATCATACCAAAATAATATTTTTGAATATAAAATAGCAACAAAAATATTTTGATTAAGCTAATTTATAGAGAAAAGTCTTTCTTGCTCTTCATTGGTTTTCTTTTCCTTGTAAACTCATAGTTTTTTAAAAAAGAATTCATATTTTGAGCGAACTTTTATGAATATTGTATTAAGTAACCATGTACTACGTTTTGACTTATTAGCATTTGTTAAATAATCTGGTTCCTCAGCTTGATCTAGTAATGGTCATAAAACAAGATTTAACATTTTTTTTGTGAATTTCTCAAGATTTTTTTTTTGCTAATTTAGGTTTGAAATAGAATTACCATAGTACAAATCTTTTTTTTTATATTGTCATTTTCCAAAAATTCTTGTTCTCTATGTATAGTAAATTTTAAAAGTAACCTTAACAAATGTTGCTACTCGTCAAAGGTTCTGGTTTGCTACCAATGCCTCTTCGTCAAAGTCATTTTTTTAGGCAAAATTTTGCAGTTATCCATTTCATTAGATTGAATCTATTTCTAATTTTGTGTGAAATAAAAAATAAGTGACCATAGAGCACCATGATATAATTCATATGTATAAATCCTTGTTGCTTAGTAACTTCTTTGCCAAAATATCAAAGAAAAATCAGATAATTTTATTAGTCTTATACTGTATCATTTATAAAAGCGTTTGGTATCACCCAATACAGTAGAACCAAATTTATCGAAAACTATTGTTCACATTTTTTTTTTTTTTTTTTTTTTTTTTGCTAAAGCTCTAAAGATAATCACAATGCTAAATTTAAAAAAATCTTAAATATATATTTTTTTTATTTTTTAAAATATTTGCTTAATTTTAAAAGGATTATCTGTGCAATAGCTTACTTAAGATAAGGAAGTTATCCTCCTGAATTTTATTTTGGTTTTTCAGAAAAACTAAGCTATGGCTCCCTGTAATTTAGCTTATTCATTTTATATTTCTTATTATTTGATAATTTTTAATCTCGATATAACTAAAGTCATGATGATATTTCCAATTATTTAATTTTTCCACATACAGGTATTATTTGATCAGTTTGGATGTCTAAAAAAATACGAAAGTGTAACAGATATATTGAAAGCTTTCTATGATGTTCGTTTCTCCAAATATAATGACAGGAAGAAATTCTTACTGGGTATGTTGGAAGCTGAATGTTCAAAGTTGGAAAACCAAGCTCGTTTTATTTTAGAGAAAATAGAAGCAAAAATCGTAATAGGTAAGTACAATGATTTTATTCATAAATTTTTTACTGTTTACTGTTTAACATAATAGTTACTCAAACGTACCAGGTGCTAGGAATTTTAAGACTATTTATAATTACGCATA
>JAUZNK010099599.1:0-11963 GCA_035046665.1 Euphysa ruthae
ATGATTTTATCTAGTAAATAATTATTACTTTACTTACTTTTAAACTTCCAAACCATAGCGTTTTTTTTTTAATTATTTATAAGACTTTTATATATTTTCAAAATTTTATATTTCGGTCGATCTTTTAAGTAGGTTTTAAACTGTTACTGAACTGTAAGTATATAAACAAATTTTTTTTGTTTTTAACCTTAACATCATTGAGTATTTAGCTCTCATCTACAGGTTTATTTTAGATTTTATTGCTGTTCTATTGTTTTTCTTTCCATTGCCTATACTTTATTTAAATACCTGTATTTCTCATGAAAATTAATTGTTTACACAGTGCAAAAAAAGTGGGCTTCAAACCGCATTACCATGATTAAGATAAAAGTTTTATGAAAATTAGAAAACTTTGGCAATAAGCTAAAAAATATTATTTTTTTGACAATAAAAAACATCACTTGAGCATTTTAATTTTACTAAAATACTTTAAATTTTTATTTGCTGATTATTATAAGTTTTTATCTTATTGAGATGCATATTTTGACGTTTACTGCACTGTTACAGGTAGGATAAAAGTGCTATAGATAGATGAAAAATCAAAACAGTTTTTTTCTTTAGTAAAAACGCTAGAATAATTTATATTTGATCCGTATATATGCCCCTCCCCTCAATTTATAGTGGCATAATTGTAACCACTAGTATAAAAAGCAATAAGGTGGCTAATTTGATAAAATAATTGCATTTAACTCTATCAAATAATTATTATAAAACCCTAAATAAAGGTGGAAAATAAATGATTAAATAGTTTGAGTTTAACTTTATAGTTACGCATGCTTATTTAATAAGTGAGTATCCAAAGTCAAAGACAGTTAAACCATGAATATAAAAAATCTGCAGATATTCTATTAAAAAGGCTATTTTTAATTAATAATAACTCAGACCCTACTAATAAAGATGAAGCTGAGTGTCGTGTGGTACTGATCATAATGTTTTGCGAAAAACTTGATGTTCTTGTTTACCGGAATGCATGCCTAACCGATGTTAAAGTTCCAAAAAGAATTGATTTCCATAA
This sequence comes from Euphysa ruthae, assembly GCA_035046665.1. Lineage (NCBI taxonomy): Eukaryota > Metazoa > Cnidaria > Hydrozoa > Anthoathecata > Corymorphidae > Euphysa > Euphysa ruthae. Next base: position 1,055 of record JAUZNK010099599.1, read on the forward strand.
GGGAAAGTCTATGCAATACTTTTGACGCCCTTGACCTGACCCATTGTGGATGAGAGGATCTCAAGAAACACATTTTTGAAAATGGCCAGAGCGCTTCTTCTTCTTCTTCAATGACGCCTATGCAATCAAAGAACATATCCAAAAAAAGAAAAGTCCAGAAGACTTCATGCAGTGCTGGGTAGAACACTTCACTGACCCATTTTTCAGCACTTCCAAAGTTAGTGATGCTGTTATTGATCGCATACCGCAATGCCAACTTTATCCTCAAGTTAATTTAAAGCCAAGGAAGCTTTGCTATGCTCAAAGTAAATGAATACGGGAAAAGAATCTGGTTTGGATGAAAATCCAAATGAACTTATCATTTATGGTGGTCTGAATGTGTGAAAGGCCATGTTAAATATAATTTTGCACAAATGGAGGCAAAGGGTTGAAGTATGTGAGTGAAAATCATAAAGGAATCTCTCTAATGGAAGCTCATCATGAATAAGCTGGTATGTCCTAATGTTATCAAAGAGTCTCAGTTCTATTTTCTTTCTGGAAGAGGCACTGTTGACATGACCTCCTCTGCTAGACAACTTCTCGAGAAAGTAAAAACCACTACCGGGTCTTTGTATATCTGAATAAAGCATTTGACATGGTTAACTGAAATGCCCTTAGGAAGGTTATTGGAAAATTTGGTCAATCTACAGCTTTTTTCGATAAATTAACATAACTTTACTTTAAATGGGGTGAAACAGGGTGATATCTTTGCTCCCACCTTCCATGGCTGCAAGAAAACTGTGTACTTCTTTTTCTGTACCTTTGAATTTATATTAATTTACTTGAGGGATTAAAAAAAAACACTTGTTTAGTGCTAAAGGATGATAAGATTACTGACATAATTGGTACCTTTAGCAGATGCTTTTAGACTGAAAAAATAGTGTATTTTACATTATATAAATTTTATTAATATTGTGCTAATGTATATAAGGAAGGGCAGACTAATACTACTCAATTTTCTAATATCCCACATATCTGTAGGGGTTGGCTATAATGTAAGTTATATATCTACTCTTTTAAAGTGAGTATTAAAATTATTAACTAGAGTAAAATATATTTTGTACTTTAAAGCCAGTATTAAAATATCTTTTTTTCAATCGATTAAATAACCAAGTTTTCCAAAACTCCTATTACAAATGGTAAAATTTTTGCAATTTTAACTACCCTTCCAACCAACTTTTTTCAGCAACTTATCTTTTACTGCTTCACAAAATTTTAAATCTGACTAAATTATTAGAGGTAAAGCATATAACAGTAGCATCAAAAAATACATTTTTTTTTTTACTTCCAATGCATTTTACCATGGTATTTTAAATAATATTGGTTTCTGTTTCCCAGTTTTTTTTTTGTAATTTTCTTTTTCAGCCCAGGCACTTATGAAATACTTATTTGTCAAATGATGGTCTAGAAAATATTAAAAATAGTTTTCCACGTTAAAAAATATACAATTTAAACAACTAATCACATAAATTTATATTTATAGCGATTTTCAAATAAGTACCACCTTACAACAGGAAGAGATTTATTAGAGAGAACAACTCATTAAAACGATATAAAAACAAACTATATGGTTTTTATGAGATGCTTATTAGATAGAGTATTTAAAATAAGGCGTATGTTAGAGCATTTAACCCAATCAAGCAATGTGAAGTTAGAAATCAATTTAATGAAAAAACAATAAATTAATTATGCCAGTAGAAGCTTGTGACATAACTCAAAATGAGATTTTAAAATCTATCTTTTTAAAATTTTTGTTTTATCTTTAAGTTTTCTACCAATTACTGAACTTTTAAGTAAAAACTTTTCCTAAAAAGATTTTCTAATATTTTCTACTCTTACTTTTTAAAATATCCCATACCATTATAAAAAATAAAATCTATGTTATTACATATATGTCACTATTAAAGCAACAATTTAAAAACTGAGAAAATTTATTGGAGACAATTGAACATTAACAGGAAGCAACAAAATATACCTTTATTTAAATAGAACAAAACAGAATATTTTAACTTTTTACATATTCCTGGGCCAGGAAAACTATGGCATTACAGGGAATCACAAATTATCAATGGAACTATTAATTAATACATCATCTTCTCTTTGATTTTGTAAGCATGATTCCCTAACTTGTTATGGTCTTCAAGTATGTAACTTCTTTATTGCCTTCAAGCATCTTTTAGAATAGGGTTTAAAAAAATCTAAAGTTACCTAAATTTTATGATTTATTTTAAAATTTTAAAACTGTTTTAGAGCTTACTTTTTTACTTCTTAGAAAACTATATCGTTTGTAACAGCCCAATACAGGATTTCAAATAGTGAAGAAATTTTAACCAAATAAATTGATAAAAACCCGTTTGAGATAATCAGATAATAGGAAACAAATAGGGAGCACACTAAAAATGAGGCATACTAGGATCAGCAAAGCAGCACACTAGTATTTTAAACATGTTACGAAAATCAAATGCTTTTATAAACATACAAAAAAAAAATTTTATACAACATAAAATTTTACAAACATCATAATATATATAAGAATAAAAACAATAAAATAAAAGTAATAGTATACTGGCTGAATATTAAGATAGCTTTGCTAAATTCATCAGTTATTTTCGTTATAAAACATTGATGCAAACAGGAGAAAACTGATTGATTTCTAATTTATGTAAAAAAAACAAGCAAAAGCAATGAAGCTAAAATTTAAGATAGCATCTACGTACAATCAAGAAAAAACTAAAAACTCAGACAGATATTTTTATAACTTATTTACAAAAAAACTTATTATTTACAAAAATTAAAAAAAAGCTCATGTTGCCAAGTGTTTTTGCGATGTCTGTAAATTAAAACAAAAAAAAAAAAAAAAATGTATCATGCAATAAAAAGTACTTTAAAATTCGACTTTGGAAGAGCAGAGTGGATTAATAGAAAAAAAGAAATTAAATCTTTGATATCTCAAGTGACTCAAATCAATAAAAATATATGTAAAATGACTTGGATAAAACTTATAAAGTTTTCTAAATATTCAAATAGATGTTGAACGTTAAAGAAAGAGGTTGGTCATTTATGGAGCAGTTATTTTTTTAGGGCAGAAGACTGGGTGGAGCAGTATGAAAAACCTGCAAACCAATTACTTTTTATTCAAAGCACCAATGTGAAAATAATTTTACCGTTTTTTTATTTCAGCGAGTAGGTGGCAATGAATTTTCATGATTAGTTAGGCAGTCATCAACCCATGGAATAGGATTAGTGAAGGAAGGAGTAGGGTTTGATGTCATGTCATAATAACCAAACAAGCTACCGCCAATATACCCGTAAGATACACGACTCCTTGTTTTTCTTTTATTTGCTTCTGCAAGCCAGTTCTTGTAAGTAAATTCACCCTTATTTTTACGCTTCTTTAAATCCTCAGCAAGCTTTTTTTTAATATACTTGTTAGTTTCTCTTTCTTGTTCTATTTTTTGATTCTTCTTCTCTTTCCACTCAAAAAACGTCTCTTTTGCTTTTATATTTAGTATTTCTTGCTCTTGCTCTGCCTGGGTAAAAATAAATAACAAATAAGCAGCACTCATATCTGAATTAGCTTATTTTCATTATTAATCTGTGTTAATTAATTACCCCTTAATTAAATGGAATATTAATATCAAGGACGTTAGAAAGGTTATAATTCAAAACCCATTAGTGCTAAAATATATTTTTTAATACACCACTTCAAAATCTACAATACAAGCTCGATCTTGAGGAAACTCATATTGTGTCCTTTTCCTCTTTGATTATGGTTTGATTGAAACAATCTAAATTACACCTTTTTTTGTCAAGCAACCTAATTGCTGACACTGCAATAAAAATTACATATAGTCAATTGCAAAACTTTTACCATAAGTGTTGGTGAAAAAAAACCTGAATTGTTTTATAAAATAAACATGTATGTAAAACAAAAAGTTCAACTTAATTAAATAGCATTATTACAAATCAATTTTGTGTTTTTTAAAAAGGACAGATAATTTCTTCCCTAATCATAACCACGAAAATTTTTTGGGAAGTTTAAACATATTTTCATAAAGCGGTTGTCAGTATTCAGTTCAGTTAAAAATTCTCTCACAACACCGGAGGTTGACGGTGGTATTTACAAGGCCAAAACAGAACAGTTCCATAATTTCTGGAAACTGCACTTCACAAACAAACTAAAGAAAATTTCTGCATACAAATCAAATATGGTTGGCTATGTGGCATTGTTTAGAATATAACCATATAATTTTACATATGCATATTCGTAATCGGCAAAAAATCAGTCATTTTCAAATAACTGTGCAGCTTTTGCTTATAAACCGAGTAAAATTGCCATTATGAATTATAATTTCCGTGCTGTAATGCTTTACACATCGGGTTTTCATTGATTCTTATATGTTGAGCAAATTAATCTCTGATGGATGGAATAAATTAAGCAGTATACAGGATTTTTTTTATAATAGCTTCTTGTAATTCTAACATCAAGTCATCTATAAATGGGCAAAGATATTGTCTCAAAAATATATCTGTAATATTGTTTATATTGCTAAATTACCAAGATCCTTTCTCGATAAACTTATATTTAAAAATTTTAATTCCAGATTCAACAAAAGATTTCAACACCTTCAGCTTCAGAATAAATTTTTTCCAAAAAAATAATAGCATCTAAAGCAATAATTATGGTCTTGAATTATGAAATAACTTGAGCAGCATATTACCATGTGTTATCCACTAGGTAGTTGCAGCTTTAAAAATTTTCAATAGCATATGGTCATTTTGAGTTTGAGCCTCCTCAAAAAAAGCCTGTTTAATGGGACTGAATTTAATTGTTTCTATAAAGAAATATAAAAACTCATCAAGCTCATAGTTTGAGGTACTTCGGTCCAAAATGAACAAGACAATGAGCTAAACTGTGGTTTCTGCAGTTTATATAAATCAAATTTGGATTTGTGACATATCAATCATTAGGGATGGTCTACAGTAAGCGTCTTTCATTTCGTCCTTTGAAATTCGTCTTTTTTCATTAAGAAAATATGAGGGACGCTATAAACGTCTCCAAGACTAATTAAAAGCTTATATCTTATAAAAAAAATCGTCTCTTAAGCCGCATTTTTGCCAAATAAATTCAGTGTTAATAATGGACGATTTTTTAAAAACGTCCTAAAATGGACGACATTTTAAAAAACGTCCCAGATTTTAAGAGTCCTTTTAAAATCGAAAAGCGTCTTATTTAGAATTATAATTTTTTTCTGAAATAATAGATAAATCATTTCTTTGTTTCAGTTATTTTATGAATAAGCAAGCATATACACCAAACTGTTGTTTAACTTATTTCTATATCATTTTAGCAGATAGAACTGTCTGCTAAAATCTGGGTGAAGGGTGGGAACAAATGCCATAACAACGTAGGGTTTATAAAATAGTACTATGTTCATCACCTGTATTAGTAATAAAGCTTATAAACACCCTAGCCTGTCCTGCTGGGTCCTACAATGACATATATTGACCACCATGTTTTACCAAAGCAAAACAACTGTCATAAAAGCAACAATTTCTTTTTTAAATAATAAATTAACTTACATGAGTTGAAATTTAGTAAGCGCCGTTATTATAAGATTTTGAATATCACTTTTATAATAGTAAGCCACAATCTTAAAACTATCTTTCATGAAAATCTACAAAAATTATACAGTCACCCATACATTTTATATATTACATAATATATTCTACAGCCGTAATTTACATTCATATTATGGTGTTTTTAAATTAAATATATATATATATATATATATGTAGAATAAATACTTGATGCTTACAACCAAGCATTTTTTTTTAACCCAGATAATTTAAAACAGCTTTTCTATCTATAAAAGAAGCTCATAAAGTCTAAAAACAGCTTTTTAAAAAATCTTGACTACATTTTTAAAAAAAAACATAATTTTTAATAAATTTGAGCATAGTCAGGAAATTTTACTGTGTGAGGGTGGCAGGGGTAAAACAGAAAATACCATAAAATCAACACAAGATTATATATTCGAATTTTTTATTTACTTTTTTTTTCTAATCGCAGATTTGTTTTCGTGCATTTTTCATTTATCACGTTGTTTACTTTCACATTGTGGACATTTCTGTTTTGCCTTTACTTAGTACCATTCAAAATAATTTTCAGCAGACTCCATCAATAACTATATTATTTTTTTGAACAAGAATATATAAATATAGTTTCGCATATGGATATCATCAAATGTATTCTTGAGGAAAACCGATAAATCTTATCCTCATAATGCTAAAAAACTTCTATTGAAACTAAGTATGCTCTATGCTTACTTATTGAATTTGAAAAACAATGTATTTTAAACAAATTATTTCTAAAATACTAAAGCTACTACAAAAAAATGTTTAATTAAACCTCTTCAATGCATGTGTTGTCTCCTTCAACCAAAGGTTTGATTCCACAATCAACAATGTGTATGAAGAAAAAAGGACTGAGCTTTATAACTGTTTTAAGCGAAGATTTTTTAGTAATTTTTTAAATTATTCTTACTTGAAGATCACAAAAAAGAATGCAGCAAAAACGTGTTATGTTAAAATTTAATTTTAATCATTTTATCCTTGAGTTTACCTTATCTATGCCTGGTTCCTCGATGTGACCGCTGTTACTCTTCGGGAACTTCGCAGGTTTAAACGGTGCAAAGATCTCTTCGTATTTAGAATCTAGATGTAACCTAAAACAATAAAGCGATAAATACAAATTGAAATTTGCAAACTTATGTTGAGGTTGTTTTTGACTCATTGTCACTTTCACCATGTGAAATTAAATAGCGAAAAAAAAAATACTAAACAAGTCTGTTTAAGAAATAATAAAAAAGTTTTATATTTACCTCTTTTGTCCCTTTGGTTAAATTTTCTCGATCATTTTCTAAATTTTTTGACGCATTTTTTTGTTACGAGTTTGCATGTTTTTTCTGATTCTAAGGCATAAATTCAAAAAAATGTTTTAGCATTAAAGAATTGAAAACCTTCACATTCACAATGTCGTTATTTTTTAAGCAATAATTTTTGTTGCAAAATAAAAATTATATATACAATTTTGTGAAAAAATAACTCTTTTTAATGCCTATCTATTCTAGGTGCAGTTATATTTAATCGTGCTCATTGCATTAAAAAATTAACAAACAAAATCTAGCAACATATACACCGTAGTTGGTTGGTAGTTGGAAACCCTAAAATATATAGCCATGGTTGTCTGGCCGAGTGGATAATGCATTGCTCTTTAGATTCTAGAGCTGTGGGTTCAAACCACCTCGGAAAAAATGATTTTCTTTACCGTAAGCTCAAATAGGAGCTCTCAGTTAAACAGTAAGCTCAAACCCGTGGGACCTTCTATAAAAAATTATTTCAAAAACTATTTGTTGGCCTGAATTGGCCTGAATTCTATACATCTTAACATTTTCCTTAAAAAATCTATTAAGTTTACACTCTCGAATAAGCTTCTGGATAAAGCATTTAATTCTAGTATAACTGTATTTTGATACAAAAAAAAGTTTTAAAATAAGACCTGTTTTGAACACCTGTGGATTTTTGTTTTTTTGGCGTCGGGAAAAATAATCATAATAGTAACATTTCAAAACAAAAAAACTCTTCTTTGTATATTAATTTAAGATAATGGATTAACAGGTTTTAGAAACAGCTAACAAAGAGTGACCAAATTATGTTGATACAGTACAGAACACTCCATAATGGCACGAGAACCGTAAATTTAAAATAACAGGCAGTCGACTCCCCTCTTTATTTAGGTTTATTGGAAAAAAATGATACGAAAGAACGAAGTTTATGAGGTTTATTAAAAACATAATTAAAAGCATAATTAGGCCAAATTTTAGATATTAAAAATTATGCAGTTCACAAATTAACCCTTGCCAGCCCAATCCCGGAAATGTTCGGGATAACCATGTCATAGCACCCCAACCCAGGACATTTCCAGGTCTTTCATCGACAACTTTAACATATCATAAAATCTTTAACTTTAACAGATCACTAAATAATTAGTTTAAATTATTTTAAAGCTTTGAGATCTTGAATGAAAGTAGAAAGTTGATCTTTCAGGGCTTAATCATGCGCTTTTGATAGGTTACCGTAAGTTTATACCATGAAACAATTTTTAAACTATGGTAATACAGCAGTACAAAGACTGTCAGCTAAGAATTATTTAAGAACGATTCATCTTGCAAAGTTTGTGTGCTGGCCTGAAGGAAAGTATAACAAAAAAGGGGGCAAGAAAAAAGAAAGAGAGAATTCTTCTGAATGTGAACAGTGCTTGAATTCTTTATGAATAGAATAATGTTTCAAGATTTACTATAAAAAAAAACGATTATTTTATTTGTAAATTTGATTTCTTCAAAATTTTTTATATTATTTTCCTCAAAACATTATGTTCTTTAAAAATATTTTTAAGGTTATGCCAAAATCATTATTTCTCGTTATTTCTAACGTTGAGTTTTCATTGCTTGCTTCATGTCACGATAAAAGATTTAGAACTTGTTACGATAGCTGCATGAAGAAGATTCGAAATACGATTCAGCGGGTATATTAAACTAAAAATTGCCTATTAAAGCCTGGTTTTAAAGGATGGTTTTTCAAAAAAAAAAAATTATAGTAAGTTTGTTGTACACTATAATACTGATAGTAAGTCAAGAACTTACTATTTCGTTACGATTGTACTTTTAACCGAAAATCCTGTTAACGCTATGGATCCTAAAATTTAATCTCCCAAGAGGTTTTGACTGAAACCTTATGGAATTTTTGAAAACTGTAAACCACTCTAGAAATTCCAGTAAATTTCAGTTTTACCAGTTAGAAACTTCTTGCATATAGCTATATCTTTTCACCGACAACCGCATACTTCATCATTTTGACAAATCTCACTCTAATAGCAACAATATTGTTTACATTTTCTCGAACACCTCAAGGTGTGTGTTACGGTTACTGACCGAGTAATTTTACCAGAATAATAAGTTTGATTTATTGTCTAATTATTTTTAAGCTTCATATAGCAACACAAATGAATTCTAGTATAATAACCGATTTTAAACCTATTTCATTGTTCAGAAACAGTATTTTTTTTAGATTGCATTATTTCTACTTTAATTTAAATATTGCAGGGGGTAGGGTTTTTGATTGTATTAATGTTTTTCAATAAACACCTTTCCAATATTAACAAGAAGCATTATATTTTTTGAGGGAGGTTCCCAATTTCTTTTAATTTTTTCTGATTGAACTTAAATAAATTTATAAAATAAATTTATTTGAGTGATTTTTTATAGGAAAAACATTTTCCAAGAACGAATGCTCCTGAATGCTAACTGAAAATTACAAAAGTTAATAAGAAAAGTAAACACTGCTAAAAACTGTTTTAAATGGGAAAATGGAACCTTTTAAAATATTTTTTAAAGCCGTAAAGTCTAATTAAAATTTCCTTATTGCTTCTCTTTGGTTACTAAAATTTGTTACGCAGGTTACTAAAATTTTATCGCTTGATAAATTCACTTCGTTATCTCTATCTAATTTAACAAACGGTAGCATAGCTTGCGACATCGTAAGCTGCAATCGCTCTATTATTTTTCTGTTATAATAACTCCATTGTCTTTAAAAATCAGAATCTCTTTTATTTTCATAGAGAAGCCCATTGCTATGCCATGTTAATGCATAATAAGCAGTATTTAAAGGGAAATAAAGTAAATACAAGAAAATTTATCGAGCTTAATAGCCAGAAAGAAAGTAGATTTATACTCAATAACGTTAAGATTATAGTATATATTATAGTATTAAGTACAATATACAGTATATGTATACCTTCTTGTATAGTAATATTTGAAAAATATATGCGCGAGGCGATAGTCTACAAAAGCTTTTGTTTCAAACTTTCATCGCCCATTAACCCTTACGGCTGGTACAGACTAAGGATAGTTAACGCAGCTGCGTTAAGGGAAAATTATGCGCCCTATAGCAAATCTATCGATACTTCATTACAGGCTTGAGTTAAGCTGCGAAACTTCAAGAGCAAGGTGGTGTTAACAATGAAAAAAAGAATCGCACAAAGCGCAACTGAGTTAGCCTTAACTCTTGATGTGCTTCGAATGAAAATATTTTCATTATTGACGCACTTCATGACTCAAGAGTTAATTAAGCGTTCCATTTTCGATTGACCTATTCGAAAACTGAGTTGAAAAGGTAAACAAAAAGAGAGATTAATTTTGTTGAAACTGTGCGAAAATACCCCGCACTTTATCTTCGCTTCTTCAAAAATTGCGCACTTTCTCTTTGTATTTACATGTAAAAAAAACATTTTAACAAAAATCGAAAGCAACGGATATTAAATCTTCATATAATAATTACGCTTATACACAACCAATCCACTAATTACTGAAAAACTGAAAAAAGCACTATAATTTTCAAAATACCCAAAAAAAAAAAAAAAAAAAACATTATGAAATTTTTTTTTGCATTATTTTGCATTCATTAAAACTGCATACCATAACAAGAACCGATAAATTGGTCGAAACGCAAGTTTGTTTACCTTTTTCAGAAACTCAGTACATTTCCCAATAAAAAATCCAGGTAAAAATAAAGAATAAAAAAACAAAAATTAATTTTGAGGTCAAATTTTACTAAAAAAAAAAATGAGTATCATTACATCTCTTTCCTTTTCTATGTATAAGTCTAGAAAACTATCTCAGGCATCGAGTTTTTTTTCAGTTATTAGTCTAGTCAACTATTTCAGACATTGAAGATACTTTCAAAAATATTTATGTTTGTCAACTCAGGCATTAATAATTAAAGAGATAAAACGCATTTCATGAGTTATAAA